>QANT01009278.1:0-17880 GCA_003254885.1 Purshia tridentata | reverse complement strand
AATTTTTTTTTTTTAAGTTTTCAAAAAATGGATAGAACAATGTTAATAGAGTCGTGCTTAATTCGGGCTGATTTTGTGTTTGTGCTCGTGATGTGCTTGGCTTGTGTCATGCTTGTGCTAGGCTCGGCCCATTTACTCTAATAGGTTAAAAACTTTGGCCGGCTCGGCTTGACCCATTTAATTGTGTTGTGCCTTGCTGGCCAGTTTAAAACCTCTAGTTTAAAGCAATACATCGTAGAGTTAACATATAACAACAAATAAAAATAGGGTAAATAACAGCAGCACTCAAATATTAAAAAATTAGCCTTGAAAGGAATAATCCTTAAACATAAAAGGTAAACACCCAACTGTTCCAATTACCTGTTTCATCTAATGTGAAGGATTGTAGAGGCACCTCATTGTCCTTTTCTCTTTCTTGTGGGCTTCTAATTGGGTTGTGGAAATTGAACTTCTATTGCAGATAGCTTCTTCTTTCTTGTAGGTTTTAAAGTGATTAGTTTGCTTATATATGTAGTAGCTGATTTGCACTGGACAAGTTGCTAACTTAGGGACACCCATTTGTACCCTCCCAAAAACTTGAGAATATTAAATATTTGTACAAAGTGCTTAAAAAATTATGTACCCATCCCAAAAGTCAAAGAATATATGTATTCCCAAGAGGTGATGCAGGATGACACCCTTTAGTCTTCTCTACGTGGAGCCCTTATCATCATTATCTTTGGTTTATTCAAAAAGAGCTAGCTGTAGACAAGATGTGTAATTTTGATTTCGTCATAAATTTTGATGGAAATTTCAATTTCAACTAAATTTCGATTTCGCTTCTTTTTGGACAAAAACGATGTAAATTTTGAATAAAACTTTACCATATACTTATTTAACATATTATCTATTATATTTATACAAAACATTGAAGGAACTAAACCATATTTTAGGTTTCATGTGATATAAGGTGAATATAATGCGCGTTGGAGGCAAATACTATTAAATAAAATTAGTAAAATGAATCAATGAAATAAGTATATTCTTTATACTCTATAATCTATACACTTAACCTTATATACTCTGTAATCTATATTCTATATTCCTTAGGATATAATATAGGATATTAGGGTTTAGGCTCTTTAGGGTATTTTTGATTATTATTTTTATATAGATATTTATTAAGATTTAGCTTTTTAGGGTTTAAAAATAACTAAATGAAACCCAAAAACCAAAAGGCCAAATCAATCTCCAAACGCAACCTCAAAGCCAAAGGGCCAAACCAAACCCCAAATCCTTTTTTTTCTTTCTAATTGCCCAAAGGCCCCAAATCCCAATCATACCTAAACTTTTTTTCTTTCCTTTCCTTCCTTTCTTCCCACTTTCCCATACTTCTCCCTTCCTTCTTTCCTCTTCCCACTTTCCCAGACTTCGCCCTTCCTTCTTTTCTCTTCCCATTTTCCCAGACTTCACCCGCAGGCTGCATCTTTTTTTTTCTTTTCCCAAACTTCCCTAGATTCCCCTTCCCCCATGCCTCTCCCCCATATCTCTTTTCTCTTTTCTCTCTCCTCTTTCCTCCCTTCTCCCTCCACGATCACCTTTCTCTTTCTCCTCATCTCATCTCTCTCGATCTCTCAACCCTTGTTGTCGCCCCCCGCCGCTGAAACCCATTGAAAAGTGAAAACCGAGCCCCGACCTCATTTGCTCCCAAAACCCAGTCCCTCTCTACCAAGATTTCTACGAAATTTTCAAAATTTAAACGAAAAAGTATGGAATTGTGATTTTGTTTCAAGACCTTCAAAAAACGATAATTTTGCCGAAACTATCAAAATTCCACTCCTTGGTTGTAGGATGTTAGTAAGATAAGGCAAAGAAGGGCTATCGAGTATTAATTCAAGTTTTCTCTGCCCGTAGGCATTGATGTCCTTTGGTTGAATGTCAAAGCAGCCCCAAAATAGTGACCCATCATTCTTATCTAAAAGCCACCCATCTATAGCTGTCCTACTACTAAAAACTATCTCAATAACTGTCTACTTACTCTCAAAAGCAAGTCATTTCTTAGTTAGACACGTAGCCACCAAAACTTAGGGGCAAATGAATCGACTGACTATAAAAAGGAAGCTACAAACTACTGTGCGATTATCAAAGACCTCTCCACAACACAAAAAACCCAAATTACTCACACGATGTGAATCCTTTCAATTCTTAGTAGTTTTTCTGTACTATTTACTTTTTAATTCTCAAAGATTCAAAGTTAGCTTTGTAAGCTTTGCATTTTGATTTTATTTCTGTCTTGTAGTTCATTAATACTCTTTATTTAAAAATTTGTGCTTCATTTATGAGATTTTATTCCATTTTAGTAGTATTTTATTTCAAGCTTTCTCTCAAAGTTGCGTATGTTACCTTATTTTCAATTTCCAGTATTTGATTTTGCTCATATTTGATTCTTTATTGCACTTTAATTACTCTTCTTTTAAATTCTTTTAGTATTTTCATATATACTTTTATTGTCTTCATCTGCACTTTCTTTTTCTTCAATCCCCCATCCCTGTTTAATATTTGTATTTCCCTTTTTTTAACTTTTCACTTAACTTCAATTTTATTTTAAATGTCAATTTCTATTAAGCTTGCTGCTATATTTTTATTTATTTTTTTGTTCTTTCTTAAAGTCCTAAATCGTCCTAGGCAAGAAAAGAATTTAGATAGATTTCTCCGTTAATTTTCTATTACACAATCATTTTCTAGAAATCAGAGTTTCATTTAGCAAATTAAAATTAATTTTTACATTTTTTCAATCGGCTATTCCAAGTCGATTGGTGGCATTCGTGCACAAAGGTTGGAAGCCTCGCCCTCATTCATGGAGAGGTGTTTTGACTTGATTCTCGGCCCTCCACGCGGGCAAGATTTTTAGAATCAAAACAACACTCATCCTTGCTAGTAGTATTTTCATGCAACACACTCTTACATGAAATTTATGGGCCAAAAAAATAATAATTTAATACCGATTACTACCTTGCTTAGCTGGCATAGGATAGGAGAGGTGTAAAATGACAATACATCTGATGTAGACTATTGGCTGTACTTACTAAATTTTTTCACCAAATAAAATAGCAAGAAATATTTCATATTTTAAAATCTGAATCCATTCTTGCTTTATTTATTCTTATAGATAAAATATTGGGTAACTTTTCCTAAACCCCCTAACTACCAACAAACTTTTCCGAAACCTCCACCAATTTAGAAACTCTCCTAAAACCCCCTAAAACTTAGAATACTTTTTTTGCCTTTCTGACGCGCTTTGACGCAAACTGACACATGGGTTGATATGGACTGACGCGCGCACAGTGTAACTGCATTTCAAAAATACAGTTACACTGAACAAACATTTACACTCAAAATTGAAACTAAATTTTAGAAATACAATTACACTAAAAAATAACTACAAATAATTATACTATTAATTTTTTTAAAAGAAAAAATACTTGCAGGCCTATAAAAAAATAACAAAACAATTACATCTTGACTAAAAAAAAGAGTTACACATTCACTAAAAAACAGCTACACTTTCATTAAACAAACAATTACACTTTCACTAAAAAAACGGTTACACCTTCATTAAAATAGAGTTACAGTGGGTGTGCGTCAAAACACGTTAGAGAGCGAATTAGAACTCGTCAAAGAGCGCGTCAAAACGCATCAGAATGATAAAAAAAATATTATAATTTTTAGGAGGTTTTGAGAGAGTTTCTAGATGGGTGAAGGTGTAGACAAATTTTTTAGGTGGTTAGGGAATTTAAAGTTACGGAATAAAATAAAAAATGGTATTTCTGAAATTAAAAAAATATAAATAAAATTTTATTAAAATAAAAAACAAATAAAAAGGGTATAAGTGAAATTATAAAAATGAAAAAGTGAATTTTAGATGGTCATAGGTTGACTAGGGCGTTTTGAAAAATATTAAGTGTATACTGGGGGTTTTGGGAGAGTTTAATTTTGGGTGGGGGTTATGAAAGAATCAATCTCTAACTAAGGAGTTTATAAATATTTACATTAAAATATTAACATGTATAATTGAAAAAATTTGGTGAACTAAATTAATGAATTGTTGTACATAAGTTTTGAATTTGAGATCTACTCAGACAATCAAAAATTATTACATAAATTAGACAAATCATTAGTATTCAACTAAATTAATAATTTAATTAAATTATTAAATTAAGTAGCTAATCCATTGGCAAGGTACCTTGCATTGGATCTTGAGTTCAAGGTCAAACTTGATTCGGCCGGGGCCACAAGTAAAATGTTGATGGGAGTATTTGGGTACTTGTGAAGGTCTTGAGTATAGTTTTCTGAGTCTTGCAAGAGTTGTTTATGTTTTCTATGGAAGTAAGTTATAATCAACAAATTTGTATGAGAAAATATTGTGCCATATGCTATGCTGAGTTTAACAACCATTTTCCTCTTGATTCAATCATCTACCATAAAGGGCTGTTTCAATCCCAACACCACTTCTTTAAGACCCATACACTTAACAATTAAAGATGAAAATCTTGCAAGGAGTTCAACATTGCATGATTAATTGCACAAACAAGTACCATTTGCCAAAATAAAACAAGATTTTTGGAATAATATTTTCTAAATATTATTCTTCTCTCTTAGAAAGGTATATATAAAAGAAAATTACAAACCCTACCGAGCTAAGAAACATAATACAAAACCTATTGGGCTAGATTACAACTAATAATAAAACTCAAATACTTAATTACAAACTAACCCTTTAACATCATTGCCATGTAAAACCGCGCAGTTCCATTAAGCTTAATAGCAAGATTGTGTATGACGCACCATATATGACACTTTACATTTGTCTAATTTTCCAACTATTAAATGATAGTGTATAAAATGGCTCCCGGATTTTTTGGGTATTTATATTAACTTATAACTTAACATGAAAAAAACAAAACATTGTGTGATTGCAAAACAATGAAAATAAGGCCTATGAGTTTAATGTTTTTGATGTTATTGAAAAATAAAAGAAAAAGAAAAGTTAGTACTTTTTTTAAAGGGAAAAGAAGTGTAAACCAAGTAGATATGTGGCAAAATCAAATACTGTGCAGAAGAAGGCATTCAAAAATCAAGCTCAAAATGATCATGATTTAGATGGCATGTGTTTCAGTCTTGCTTTTCCAGTCCGTATGAAAACCACAGAATGAAAGGAATGAGAGAATATGGACCTCTACTTAGCTGTTGCAAAAGAGTAAACAAGTGTAAAGGGTAGAATACAACAGGGCCAAAAGAAAAGTGTAATTAAAGAGTCTAGAGACTAAAGAGACAATCTGATTGCCCTGTAATTTAACAAGTGTAAAGGGTAGAGATATACAGAACTTACTTAAGATCCAAGTCTTATAAGGCCCATCTTAGAGATATACTGTTTCAGTTTCTTTAATAACAAGGAGCACAAGCGACATCAGTACTAATTGTCGGTCTCAGTTATAGCAGGCAGAGAAGAAATGGCTTTCACCACCGAGGACATCAAGAAATATTTGTTCAAAATCGCCATGCAAAGCAAATGGGATGAAGTTGTTAATATCTATAACAAGCACCCTGAAGCTCATGAGGCAAAGATCACCAAATCAGGTGACACAGCATTGCATATAGCAGTGTCGGATGGCCAAGAACGTCATGTTGAAGAACTAGTAAAGCTTGTTAGCGAAAAGGCGCTTCAAATTCAGAACCAGCGAGGGAATACTCCTCTTCACTTTGCAGCATCAATGGGGACTGTGAGAATGTGTGAGTGCATTGCCAAAAAACATGCACAGGTGGTCGGAACTCTAAACAAAGAAAATGAGACCCCTCTGTTCTTGGCTGCTCTCCATGGCAGAAAAGATGCCTTCTTGTCCTTGCACTACATCTGTACCCCTAATGATCATCCCAAACGCTATGATTATTGTCGGAGGGAGGACGGCGAGACCATCCTGCATTGTGCAATTGCAGGAGATTACTTTGGTATTCATTAGCACTTTAATCACTTATATTCTTCTGTAATATATAAAATAAATCAATTAACAATTTGTACACTTTTTGGTTGACAGATTTGGCATTTCAGATCATTAAACTATATAAAGATCTTGTGAATTATGTGAATGAGGAAGGGCTTTCCCCTCTTCATCTTCTGGCGAGTAAGCCTTCTGCCTTCAAAAGTGGTAGCCACCTTGCAAGTTGCAAAAAAATCATTTACCACTGTAAGTAAGAAAAAGAGTAATGTTAAGATGTACCATATTTATTACAATCGAGTTTAGTTTGTATTGAAGCTAGCATGGTTATTTGGAAGGCATATATGTTGATGAGCTCAAGATGGAACCATCGAATCGCTTTCTTAACCGGGTAGATGAGAGATTCCGCGATGAAAACGAAAAGGATCCCAAATATCCAGAAAACTACAAAACCTGCATCAATTTCCTTCGTGTTTTCTGGAATCTGTGGAAAGTTGGTATGTGATCATTTAAATGATATATAGTCTGATAGAACATCTTGCATGTAATGGCAACTCAAGATTGGCTTTCAATTTAGGCTTGCATTTCTTTAAGGCTCTATCACACTGATATCATATATTATATATGCATGCTCTATGTACTATTTTCAATATGCAGTTACAAGTAACCAAAAGGATGGAGAAAAAAGAGAAAAATCAACTGATGCAGAGAACCCTGAAGAAGATAAGAATGAACGAGCTGCTCCCGAAATTTACAACGCATGCTTCGAGTTTGTCAAGCTCTTATCAAAGGCAATGCTGATTGTACTTGGACTAGGTATGGCACTTTTTTCTTTTATCTTAACATCGATCTTTGTGTGTGTGTGTATATATATATATAACAGAAATGTACTATTTATGGAGAGTCTTATGCATATTGTGAATCTCAACCATTAACTACGTCAATTTTTGCTTAAACGGTAGTCCAACTTCATAGTCTGACAAAAGAATATTCATATTATCTATTTATATGCATTTTTAATCTCATTATGCATCTTTTTTAGATCTACTACACATATCTAGACATGTGTGCCTTGACTGTTTGAATTAGGGTATAGGGAAATACAAGGGATAAGGGAAATGAAAGAAAAGCACAAGTGGTCTTTTCAGATCATGAATGAACTACTAAAACATACTAACATGTACGAGTACGAGTACGAAGACAGCGTTATGAATCCGCTACAGGCTGCAGAATCATCCCACAAAGACAGTGATGAGACAAGCCCTTATGAAATTGTTGGTGGTGACGTTGTACACACCATTGGAAGCCCTGAACATCCAGATTCCTCATTAACTTCCCAACCAGCTAGCCATAATAACGATGGTAAAGAAAAAACTCCACAAGGTACGTAATTAAGTGCTCCCTATCTAGCATCTATATATATGCATAATTTTAGTCCTAATATCAATCCGGCTTGTAATTGATAATCACTAAAAATGTACATATACCTTGGACTTTTTCCAGAAGCAACAAAGAAGAAAACCCCTGAAGCAAAGATGATGGAAGCCTTCATATTGATTGCTGCAAAAAATGGTGAGACTGAAATGGTGGAGAAGATCCTCGAACTTTTTCCAGAAGCAACAAAGAAGAAAACCCCTAAAGAAAAGATGATGGAAACCCCCATATTGATTGCTGCAAAATATGGTGTGACTGAAATGGTGGAGAAGATCCTAGAACTTTTTCCAGTGGCCCTCTACGACCTTAATGCAGAGAAGAAGAATATAGTGCTACTGGCTGTGGAGCACAGGCAACCCCATGTGTACAAGCTCTTGCTAAAGAGAAATTACCTGAAAGACAGTGTGTTCAGAAAAGTGGATAGTGAAGGGAATAGTGCTCTGCATCTCGCAGCAAAGCTAGGAGGGTCTAAGCCAGCTTGGTCAATTCCTGGGGCTGCCTTGCAGATGCAATGGGAAATCAAATGGTATGAGGTAAGAATTCATATCTATATATATATGGTCGATCTTCATTGAGGATATTATGTTAAATATGTTATATATGCGCCCAGTTTGTGAAAAACTCGCTGCCAATGCCCTTCTTTGTCCGCTACAACAAGGATCGCGAGACTGCCATGGAAATTTTCACCAGAACCCACACTGAAATAGTCAAAGACGGAGGCAAGTGGCTCTCCAAAACGTCTCAGTCCTGCTCCATTGTGGCGGCGCTGATAGCCACCGTAGCCTTTGCCACAGCCACCACCGTTCCCGGTGGCATCAGCGAGCAAAGCGGCAAGCCAACCCTCGAAAACCAGCCAGCTTTCGACCTTTTCGGCATCGCATCATTAGTTGCTCTGTGTTTTTCTGTGACAGCCATGGTCATGTTCCTGTCCATCCTCACGTCTCGGTACCAAGAGTGGGATTTTGGGAAAGACCTCCCGAGGAAGCTTCTGGTGGGCTTGACGTCGCTGTTCGTTGCCATAGCTTCGATGTTGATTTCTTTTTGCGCCGGACATTTTTTCGTGCTCAAAGATAAGCTCAAATATGCGGCGTTTCCAGTTTATGCCGTGACGTGCTTGCCTGTATCGTTTTTTGCAATATCGCAGTTTCCTCTCTATGTTGATCTCATATGTGCTACTTTTAAGAAGGTTCCACAAAGGAGTTTCAAGGTAGTGCCTCATTAATTATGTGTATGTACTTTTGCTTGCATGCATGTTTGCTCTTAATAATTGTGTGGGTTTTGTGCTATAGCCTNGGGTTTTGTGCTACATATATATGTATTGTATTTATGTCCACGCTACTTAGCTATTATCTTGCTTTCACATTATTAGACAATATGTAGTTCATCATTATATGTAATTGAACAATTTGAGAGTTACATGCATGACCATGATGGCGGTGATGATAATTCATCAATAATAATATAATATGGAAAGGTTATTAGACTATTATTATAAATTGAAAATTTACCCCAAAGAACATGGTTACTGGATTAACAACTTGTCTGAGGACCCTAACTTAGCCCCTTTTTATGCAATGGGCTTGTCAATGACCAAAGAATGGGCTGGGCTAAGGTTTGTTCTTTGTGGGTTTCTTGCCCCGAATTTACATCATGATGATATCAAAAAGAACAAACGTAAAAAAAAAAAAGATTATTAGAAAAATATGGTGAGTGGCCACAACTTGTTCAAAGCAAAGCAAGCTATCAGTTATATAAACGTATCTAAAATGTTATTGGGGTCCTAGTCTTCTTGCCATGATGATAAACGCACCCTGTATGACACTTTACATTTGTCTAATTTTCCAACTATTAAATGATAGTGTATAAAATGGCTCCCGGATTTTTTGGGTATTTATATTAACTTATAACTTAACATGAAAAAAACAAAACATTGTGTGATTGCAAAACAATGAAAATAAGGCCTATGAGTTTAATGTTTTTGATGTTATTGAAAAATAAAAGAAAAAGAAAAGTTGCTACCTTTTTTAAAGGGAAAAGAAGTGTAAACCAAATCGATATGTGGCAAAATCAAATACTGTGCAGAAGAAGTCATTCACAAATCTTGCTGAAAATGATCATGATTTAGATGGCATGTGTTTCAGTCTTGCTTTTCCAGTCCATAGGAAAACCCGAAAATGAAAGTAATGAGAGAATATGGACCTCTACTTAGCTGTTGTGATAGTAAAAGAGTAAACAAGTGTAAACAAGTGGTAGAGAATACAAGGAACTAGGCCAAAAGAAAAGTGTAAAGAGTCTAAAGACTAAAGAGAGAATTTGATTGCCCTGTAATTTAACAAGTGTAAAGGGTAGAGATATACAGAACTTACTTAAGATCCAAGTCTTATAAGGCCCATCTTAGAGATATCCTGTTTCAGTTTCTTTAATAACAATGAGCACAAGCGACGTCAGTACTAATTGTCGGTCTCAGTTATAGCAGGCAAAGAAGAAATGGCTTTCACCACCGAGGACATCAAGAAATATTTGTTCAAAATCGCCATGCAAAGCAAATGGGATGAAGTTGTTAATATTTATAACAAGCACCCTGAAGCTCATGAGGCAAAGATCACCAAATCAGGTGACACAGCATTGCATATAGCAGTGTCGGATGGCCAAGAACGTCATGTTGAAGAACTAGTAAAGCTTGTTAGCAAAAAGGCGCTTCAAATTCAGAACGAGCGAGGGAATACTCCTCTTCACTTGGCAGCATCAATGGGGAATGTGAGAATTTGTAAGTGCATTGTTAATAAAAATTCAGAGGTTGTCGGTGTAAAAGTACAGTGATATGCTGAAAAGACAATCCTAATATTGATCCAACGTAGAGGATTTATACTAGCTTGTACAATTTGAAAACACCTTGAAAACAGGAACTAAGCTAACAACCTGAGCTATCTCCTATACATTTGAAACTACAAACGTAACACTTGAAAATACATGCAGTAGGACCTGGTCTTCAGGAAAACCAAGAACCGAGTCTACAGTAAGTCCGTTGACATGCCCCCTCAAGATGGACTTCGGGGAAGAAGACCAATCTTGGACTTCAAGAGACCCAAACGCTGGCGAGACAACGACTTCGTCAAAGCATCAGCAAGCTGATCTTGGGAATTGACATGAGCAACGCGTAGTGCACCAGTTTGAACCTTTTCACGAATAAAGTTAAAATCGATAGCCACATGCTTCATGCGGGAATGGAAAACCGGATTTGAACACAACTGAGTGGCACCCACATTATCACAATAAATCACTGGGGCAGTAGAGAGAGGAAACTGAAGTTCTGTGAGCAAGGAGCACACCCAACTAACTTCAGCAGCAGTGTCAGCGACAGAGCGATACTCTGCCTCAGTTGAAGAACGAGCGATAGTTTGCTGCTTGCGAGAGGACCAGGAAACTGGATTTTTGCCAAGATAGAGAATATATGCACTGGTGGAGGACATGTCTTCCTTGTTTCCCCCCCAATCAGCATCAGAATAGGCATGGAGGTGGGAGGACGAGTTGCGGTGGAAAAATAAGCCTTCATCAATGGAACTAGATAGATAGCGCAGCAAGCGCTTAGCAAGCTGCCAGTGGAAGTCAGTAGGGCGATGCATAAATTGTGATAGCTTGTTGACGGCATAGGACACATCTGGACGCGTGAGGGCCAGATATTGAAGGCTACCCACAGTAGCGCGATACTCTGTTGGTTCGGCGAGGGGAGAGCCGTCAGTGAGGGCTGGCGTCCGGCCGGGAGGCAGCGGGGTAGACGTGGGCTTCGCACCTGCCATGCTAGTGCGTTCCAGTAAGTCAAGGATATACCGTTTCTGGGAAAGGTGTAGACCGGTGTTGGTGGACTGAACTTCCACTCCAAGAAAATAGGAAAGGGACCCTAAATCCTTCAGCGAGAAGCGTTGAGCAAGATTCTTGACAAAATTATTAACAGCACCGGAATCACTGCCGGTGACAATAAGGTCATCAACATAGACCAAGAGAAAAATGATATGAGCACCAGAGCTAAAAACAAACAAGGAGGTGTCAGTAAGAGAATTATGAAACCCAGAGGAAACGAGGAACTGACGAAGCTCCTGGTACCAAGCACGAGGGGCCTGTTTGAGTCCATAAATTGCTTTGCGAAGCTTGCATACCCACGTGGAGTGGTCGGGATCAGAAAACCCCTGTGGCTGAGCCATATAAACATCTTCAGACAAGCTGCCCTGCAAAAAAGCGTTGTTAACATCTAGTTGGCGAAGAGACCAACCATGAGTGACGGCAAGGCTCAAAACGACTCTAATGGTCGTGGGTTTAACAACAGGACTAAAAGTCTCTGAATAATCTAGACCAGGCCGTTGGTGGAACCCTTTTGCGACCAATCGGGCTTTATAGCGAGCAACGGACCCATCGGCATTCCGCTTAATTCGAAAAATCCACTTGCACCCTACCACATTGGATGCACGGTGGGGGGGTACCAAGTCCCATGTACCGTTGCGAGTAAGTGCATCAAACTCCTCGGACATAGCCTTTCTCCAATTGGGATCTTTTAGTGCCTGGGTGACATGGGTTGGTTCGGTGGATGGATGGAGCTGTGAAATGAAAGTTAGTTTTTGAACAGGTTTGTGGATGTTGTTTTTGGAGCGAGTTGTCATTGGATGAGATGGAAGAGGAATGGAGGCAGCGGGTGGTGGAAGAGGATTCTGGCCGTGAGGTTGGGGAGCTGGAAGGACAGTTGCCGTTGCTGTGTGCAAAGGTGTAGAGGATAAACCATGTGGGGAAGCAGAATTAGTTACCTGCGGTGTCGTCAGGGAAGAAGTGTTCACGGTGGAAGCAGCAAGTGGTTCCGAAGAGATGTCCACGCTTGGCATTGTGGGTGGGCAGTGCATGACAATGGTGGGTGGTACCCATGACGTTAGGGAAGGTTGAACATAAGATGACTCTTGAGTTTGACGGGAAGAGTGATAGGGAAACATGGACTCTACAAATGACACATGTCTAGACACTACTGTTTTGGAGGACTCTTGATCAAAACAGATGTAACCACTTTGTGATAGGGAATAACCCAAAAATATGCATGGCGTGGAACGTTGATCAAGTTTGTGACTAGTGTAAGGCTTTAGCCAGGGATAGCACAAACAGCCAAATGTTCGAAGCTTGTCATAATTTGGAGCGGTTTGAAATTTTTTTTCATATGGTGAAGAAAGCTGAAGTGTGGGTGTGGGCATCCTATTAATTAAGTACACAGCAGTAGAAAAAGCATATGACCAAAAACTTCTAGGAAGTGAGGCGTGTGTGAGGAGGGAGAGTCCTGTTTCGACTATATGTCGGTGTTTTCTTTCAGAGAGTCCATTGTGTTCAGGTGTGTGAGGCGGTGTGGTGAAATGAGAGATTCCATTTTCGAAAAAATAGTCCCGAAGGGCTAGAAATTCACCCCCATTATCTAAATAAAATGTGATTATTTTTTGTTTGAAATAATTCTCCACAAGTGGTTTAAACCTGATAAAAATATTTTTGACATCTGACTTCCTTTTGATTGGATAGAACCAAGTGTATCTAGTGAATTGATCAATAAAAATAACATAATATTTATATCCATCAATTGAATAGACAGGAGAAGTCCATACATCAGAAAAGATTATATGAAGAGGATGTTCAGATTTTATTGATGAGACCAAAAAAGGTTGCTTATGACTCTTGTTACACTGACAAGCATTACAAGAAAAGTTTTTTGCAGCTGGACTAGACGAATTTAAATTGTACTTGGAGATAACAGCATTTAAAATGGGAAGTGCAGGATGACCTAATCGATAGTGCCAGTTTATTGGTGAAATTTTGACACTGGAAAACACTTGTGGACTAATAGAAAGAGGAGAGAAGCTTGGCCATTCGTAAACACCATTCTTTGGTTCACCCCTTGCTCGTACTTCCCCCGTGAGTAGGTCCTTCACAAGAAAACACAATGGTAAGAATTCAATGGAAACATTATTTTGAGTGCAGAATTGGTAGATGGAAATTAAGTTTCTTTTAATTTCAGGAACACAAAGAATATTTTGGAGGGTGAAATTTGTTGTGGGAGTTAGAATTGACGCAGAGCCTATATGCGTAATTCGAAGACCAGTACCATCACCAATGAGCACATCATCAGTTCCACTGTATGGTGAGTGGAGGGAGAGATTGTCAAGGTCAGCTGTGATATGGTGGGAAGCTCCACTATCAAGGAGCCATGATGCCTCATTAGAAGGTGTGGCTGCGGCATAATGTGCTCGTGGTTGCCAGGGAGTAGAACTGTGGCCAAACTGCTGACGATTGGGTCCAATAGGAGTGAGCTTGTAGGAAGGACACCTTTTTGCCGTGTGACCTTGGACACCACATATCTGACAGTAGCCAAGATAGGGCCTGGGAGGTGGACGAGAGTGGTCAGAACTCTGAAACTGGTTTTGAGTTTGGCATTGATTGGAGGATTGGGATCGGACGGAGGAGGCGTGGCTATTTTGACTTTGACGCAGAGGGTTGGAATTATTTTGGTTCCTGTTGTTGTTGCGAAATGTAGGATGGGCTGTGGGTGAAAACTGTGGTATGTGTTTGGTAGTGGCAGTGAGCGACGCCTCAAAGCTGAGGAGCTTTTCATGAAGTTCCTCGAAGTTGATTGGAGTGTCTCGGGCTTGGACAGCTCTGACAAGTTCTTTGTAATCATCACCGAGTTCCTCTAATATTTTTTCCGTGAGATCCTCTGTGTCTACCGGTGCTCCGAGTACGGCAAGCTCATCAGCCCGAGCTTTGACTGACTGTAGGAAGTCAGTGATTCCGAGGTTACCTTTGGTGAGAGACTTGAAGTGAGCCTTCACTTGTTTGATCCTTCCTCTGGACGGGTTGGCATAGGTGTTAGCCAGAATAGTCCATGCTTCCCTGGCTGTCTTAGCGCGGGCAATGAAGGGAATGATTGTTAGGGACAGAGATCCAATCAAGGCATTGAGTATGAGCTGGTCCTGACGAATCCAAGCTTGATGCGCTGGATTAGTAGTGGTGGCGTCTCCTCTGGTAATGGTGGCTGATGGACAGGGCTTTGTTCCATCAACAAAGCCTTGGAGATCGTATCCAATGAATAACGTCTGGAATTGTAACTGCCAGGACAGGTAATTGGAGCTATTAAGCTTGAGTGATGCTTGGGCCTGGACATTTATGGTGATGAGTGTTTGGTCATTGATTCGAAGAGGACCATTGGGTGGGTTGGTTTGGTCGGCCATGAGAGAATGATGAAAAGTTAAAAGGAAAAGAGAAAAAAAAAAAAATCTAGGATTGCTCTGATACCATGTAAAAGTACAGTGATATGCTGAAAAGACAATCCTAATATTGATCCAACGTAGAGGATTTATACTAGCTTGTACAATTTGAAAACACCTTGAAAACAGGAACTAAGCTAACAACCTGAGCTATCTCCTATACATTTGAAACTACAAACGTAACACTTGAAAATACATGCAGTAGGACCTGGTCTTCAGGAAAACCAAGAACCGAGTCTACAGTAAGTCCGTTGACAGTCGGAACTCCAAACAAAGAAAATGAGACCCCTCTATTCTTGGCTGCTCTCCATGGCAGAAAAGATGCCTTCTTGTCCCTGCACTACATCTGTACCCCTAATGGTCATCCCAAACGCTATGATTATTGTCGGAGGGAGGACGGCGAGACCATCCTGCATTGTGCAATTGCAGGAGATTACTTTGGTATTCCTTAATTACTTATATTCTTCTGTAATATATACAATAAATCAATTAACAATTTGTACACTTTTTGGTTGACAGATTTGGCATTTCAGATCATTAAACTATATAAAGATCTTGTGAATTATGTGAATGAGGAAGGGCTTTCCCCTCTTCATCTTCTGGCGGGTAAGCCTTCTGCCTTCAAAAGTGGGAGCCACCTTGCAAGTTGCAACAAAATCATTTACCACTGTAAGTAAGAAAAAGAGTAATGTTAAGAAGTACCATATTTATTACAATTGAGTTTAGTTTTGTATTGAAGCTAGCATGGTTATTTGGAAGGCATATATGTTGATGAGCTCAAGATGGAAGTACCAGATCACTTTCATGCGCGGATAAATGAGAGATTCCGAGATGAAAAGGATCCCAAATATCCAAAAAACTACAAAACCTGCATCAATTTCCTCCGGGTTTTCTGGAATATGTGGAAAGTTGGTATGTGATCATTTAACTGATATATAGTCTGATAGAACATCTTGCATGTAATGGCAACTCAAGACTGGCTTTCAATTTAGGCTTGCATTTCTTTAAGGCTCTATCACACTGATATCATATATTATATATGCACGCTCTATGTACTATTTTCAATTTGCAGTTACCAGTAACCGAAAGGATGGAAAAAAAAGAGAAAAATCAACTGATGCAGAGAACCCTGAAGAAGATAAGAATGAACGAGCTGCTCCCGAAATTTACAACGCATGCTTCGTGTTTGTCAAGCTCTTATCAAAGGCAATGGAGATTGTACTTGGACTAGGTATGGCACTTTTTTCTTTTATCTTAACATCAATCTTTGTGTGTGTGTATATATATATATATATAAATTCACTTGCTTCAATGGAGGACAGGAATATCATTTGCTTAACCCATGAAATGAAACCCCTGATTGTAATGTTGGTAAAAGAACATATGAAAAGGATCAGAATTGGAACTGCATCTCAGGTGCATATCCAAGTGCCTCAAGGTAAGTAGCCATGGCCTTGTTCATAGGTGGGTTTGGATTATTTCCTTAGAGACAAAACCAACATCACCATCCCATACTTCTGGAGGATGAGAAGAAACAATTTTCAAAAGCAGTCTGTTTGGAGGAAAAGATGGTTAAATTTACATCCCTCAAAGATACACATAAAGAGCAATCTTGTCAGGTAGTGAAAATGCAACATTCTGGTCTACAGAAGGGGATATAGAAAGCTTTATAGGTTATTTCTTCTTAAAATTTTTCCATTTTCTTTTCAAAACTAACTTTGATCTACAACATAAATATTGAAGATAGCTAACACCCGCAAAGCAGATCCACAATTCTAATCCTATAGCAGATACGTAGACGAACTCCGAGAGAATGGGATAGAGTTGACCACTTACCCTTCATCTCACCGTGGAAATGAAAATATTTTTGAAAGCTCTATAGAATCGAGCATTAAACCCAATGCCACAAAATTGAACAAAGCTAGTGTACCTAGCACGTGCGGACTTTGTTTTCAGGCATTGGGTCAAGGTTTTTAACCCGGTCCATAAAGTTGGTCATAATCCAGAAAATCAATTGGGCTTACATTACTTACATTAACCTAACGGACTAAGCTACAAAGCCCGGCCATATACTCTTTTTTTTGGGTTGAAGAAGTCTCACTCTTATTCTTTGTTTTTAAGAAGCTGCGTGTGTTTATAAACCCACACCTAAGAGTGGTTTGCTAATGAGTACAGGCAGTTTTTAATAAGATATTCCTTATGCAATTTTTCTAGTATATATTTATTATATGGTATTTGTTCTATAAAATGTGTTTCCCAGCATTGGCTGGTGATTTGAAGAAAGCAATAAAAGATAGAAAGCCAATAATTATAGAGGTATTGTTAAACTTCATGCTTTTGTGGATATAAATTATATTGTAACTTAATGTTGTCAATTCATAATCTTTTTTCGAGTTTGGGAGGGAGGGAGGGTGGGAGGGATAGAGAGAGAGAGAGAGAGAGAGAGAGAGAGAGAGAGAGAGAGAGAGAGAGAGAGAGAGAGNGAGAGAGAGAGAGAGAGAGAGAGAGAGAGCTAACCTTGTCATTTTATTGAATTTTATATGGTGAAAAGCTAAGGTACTTCTTTGATTATATTTTTTCATTGAATAAGCAATTTTGCATGTTAAGCAGTTCAGAAAGCAATAACCCTAAATACTACATAAAAAAGTAGTAATTATATAGAAATATTAGATAAACAAATATGCTTGGATAGTCCAACCCGCTCCAGACTAATTCTGCCATTAATAAATTGGTGCAACAAATCGGACTCATGGGTAGCCAATGGGAAGTTCCAACTACGAGGATGAAAGAAAAACACCATCACTAATCCAAGAAAAGGATCTAAACCAAATAAGATGGATGTTGACAATCTGCAAGTGCCACATCCACGACCTCATTCCTGGTTGTCAACAATTGAGTTACCTACACTTATAAGAATACAGTTTGGGGTAAGTGTCACATATGATCATTGCTTCCTCTCGGGGAAAATTCTGGTCAGGTTTGAAAACAATATCGAATGCATATATATATATATATATATAATAATTTCAGAAAGATAGGCAAAACAATGCACATCCAAAATCAGCAATAAGGATAGCAAATGCCAACAAATATGCCAATAATCAATGAATAAAAACCTTTGCATGTCTATACAGCTTTTGTAGTGAAAATCTCATCACATGACAAAGTTTAGATACTTACCTACAACCAATCAC
>QANT01009273.1:0-40410 GCA_003254885.1 Purshia tridentata | reverse complement strand
CTCTTTTTTTTTTTTTTTTTTATTCCACTTGTTCTTGCTCTCAGAAGATGAAGTCTACATTGATTTCTTGGGATTAGATCATGTGCAAATCATAGCATACATGAGACGTCTCATTGAGCTTGCACAAGCCTTGTAACTCATCTTCTTCACTCCTTGTGTAGAAGGACAATGCTTAGCACTCAAATAGAAGTGCCCAACTAAACTAAAGAAGTGGACACAGGCTTTGCATCTTACATATTAAATCTCCTTAAAATCTTGATAATGTATATGCTTTGTGACAACCATTATTTTCCTGCTTGTCCTCCTTAATTTCCAGTCCAACCCTCAATATCTTCTTCACTTATATTTCTTTCTTATGCAATATGGAAAAGAATCTTTTATTTTGGTTTTATTATTTGGAATAAATAAGAGCATAATAAATTGATTACTTTGATGGTTGGAGTTTGATGGTTGGAGTTAATGATTTTGTAAGTTGTTAATTTTAATATTGAGGAATGTATGCTTTAATTATTTATCAAATCCTATGTAAGAGTGATCAAGTTAAATTTCTCAATTAAAACACATATGATTTGATCAATCATACATTTCTTGATTTTTTTCAATTAAAGAGGAGGGGAATTGAACTTAGGTGTAAAGGGAGTAAATCTATGGCCCTTCTAATTAGGCTACTCCAACAATCCAACAATCCAACAATCCAACAATCCAACAATATACGCTTGATTAATAATTTTAGGGATGGCAACAAGGTGGGGCGGGGCCGGGCTTGCCAATACCATCCCTGCCTTTGAAATTTTTAAAATCCCCAAACCTGCCTCATTTACCTGGATAGTTAAAAGGGGATTCTCCACCCCCGACCCCGTCAAGGAGTGCTCCCCCAAACCCGCCCCGAATCTTTGCCTTGCCTATTTTTATTTGCAGCAAACCTTCTAATTTTCCATAATTTCCTCTGTATTTTCTCACCAACCAAACACAAAAGAAAATTACAAAAGTTACTATTAGATTCACACTCTACTATCTCTAAATTCAAAGCTCCAATTGTCACAGAAGTCTCTATAAATTTAATACCCCAAAAATTACAGAAATTCCTATACAATTTCTACTCCAAAATTCACAATTAAACACCAAATTAAACAACCAAGAGCAAGAATAAAGATTGAAAAAGTATATCTCACACCAAACCACGGCCAAAAAGTGGTTGGAATCACCACAGACGGCGGTGGCAGCGGCGGCTAGGGCTAGAAATTTGGGAATTTTCGATTCGGCTAGAATCAGACACAAGAAAACACATTAGCTTAAAGCCCATGCCAAGAGGAGAAGAATGAGACCGGAATCGTCTTGATCCGAAGCCAGAATCGTCTTGATCCGAAGCCGGAATCGTCTTGATCCGATGCTGGAATCGTCTCGATCTGACGCCAGAATCGCCGACAACGGCTGCGGGAATCCTTAGGACTTCTTGGCTTCGATTGGCGTCTTGTGGTTGTTGGTTGGAAAATCCGAGGACACCACCATGCTCAAGAGGACAAGAGGAAGGAGACCTAGTAGGTATGGTGCTGCGACTTGGTCGGATACGGCGAATCGCGGGCAAGTTTGGACTGCTTTTGGTGGTTTCTGAGCGAATGGCGGCTAGAGGAAGGAAGAGGAGAGAGATACGAACTCTCTGCTGCCGATCTTGCAGCCATCCATCGCCGGACGGCCAGTGACTCACCATCGACAGTGAACGGAGAAGGAGAATGCAGTGCGAGAGCAAAGTGCAGCCAGGAGATGACGAGAGAGAGAGTGTGTGTGTGTGTGTGTGTGTGAGTGAAATGAGAAAGTGATTGAGCAAAATTACAAATGTTTATATATATTATATACAATAGTTTATTATGTTATTACATTTACTGTTTTACATACTTATCATTTTATAATTTTATATATATATGTAACATATAATTTAGGGTTTAATAAGATAATGTTATTTTTGTTATTTTCACCAATCGTAGGAAATTAATAATAAATTTAGTGTATAAAGGAATTTAGAGTTTAGCCTCAGGGTCTAAGGTATAGGGTTTATGGTCTAGCCTTTAGAGTATTTAATAGAAATTAAGATTTAGCGTTTATGGTTTAGGGTATAAGGTAAGGTATAAGGCTTAGGGTTTATGGTTTATAGTTTAAGCCTTTGGGGTATTTAATTTGATTTATTATTTATGGTTTAGAGTTTAAAATTTAGAGTATAAGAAGCATATATGTGGTATAAGGTATAAGGTCTACAGGGTATATAGGGTATATAGGGTATAGGGTGCATAGGATTTATTAATAATAAATTTAGTGTATAAAGGAATTTAGAGTTTAGCCTCAGGGTTTAAGGTATAGGGTTTATGGTCTAGCCTTTAGAGTATTTAATAGAAATTAAGATTTAGCGTTTATGGTTTAGGGTATAAGGTAAGGTATAAGGCTTAGGGTTTATGGTTTATAGTTTAAGCCTTTGGGGTATTTAATTTGATTTAGTATTTATGGTTTAGAGTTTAAGATTTAGAGTATAAGAAGCATATATGTGGTATAAGGTATAAGGTCTATAGGGTATAGGGTGCATAAGATTTAGGGTATAGGGTATAAGGTATAGGGGTTTAAGGTATAGAGTATATATGAGGTTTAGGATATAGGATATATGGGGATTTAGGGTTTAGGGTTTAGGGGGTTTAGGGTATAGGGTATGTATAGGGGCTTAGGGTTTAGGGTATGGGTGTTTAAGGTATAGGGTATATATGGGGATTTAGGGTATAAGGTAAGTAGAATATGTATAAATATATATATTGAAGAATAAGTTCACAAGAACAACTTAGCTTGGTGGCAAGGCGCAAGTGCTTCTTCATTAAGGTCTTGATTTCGATTCATAAGACTTCTAGTTTTTGTCATAAAATTTTAATATTAAAATAATAGAATATATATATATATATAATTGGGGTGAGGCCGAGGTCGAGGGACCCAATAACATCCCCACCCCGCCCCGGACTCGAATTCCCGTTTAAATCCCTGAATTCAAACCCGGCTCTGTTTATCATCCCCACCGCGAGAATTTTTGCCATCCCTAATTAAATATCACCATACATGAAAGATTCATTTTTTTGTTTTGGAATATGACACGTGGAAGTACTCTAGCTACCTCCCTTTTTAGTTCCAACAACTTCTAATTAAATCACCTATAACCTAGCACGGTGGGATTTCAATTGTAAAGTTTTTGATGTTATTATTAATCTACAATGAATTCATATTGATGTTCTTAATTTAATGGGATGGGGTGGGGTTGACTCTAGATAGTTGTATTTCACGATTTAGATTAATGTAGCTTGGTATTGGGTGTCTCAGTAGGCCGGGTACATCAAAAAATAAATTTTGGCTTTAGTTTAAAATGCCTGTGGATCCAAACTTTCTCTTTTAATTCATCTTTTGAAATTCGACCCAAAAAAAAATCATTTTTCTAAAATTTTAAAGTTTCAAATGAAAACAAAATATGTAATGAGATAGTTGATATTTTAAATTCAAATGTTAGAATCTAGCTAATGATATAATGAGATGAAATACTATAATGTGATATATCATAATTCTATTGGACTGAGGAACCACATGCAAATGATATGTGTTTGGTGCATCGATTATGTACATCTAATAATTTATTTTCAAATTTGTAATTGGAAGGTCACATAAATATATATTGTGCAGAAATTTTATGTGCACAACGTCCATTCTTTAGTTAAATAACAGATGTATATTTTTTATGATTGTTTTTCACCATTTGATCTTAAAAGTGGCAGGATTTTATTATTTAAAATATAAATAATCAATTGAGACATGTTTCTAATTTTAAATCTCGTTAGAATTTACGTTTTAACTCCCAAATTTTAAGTGCGCTTCATTGTTGCAAAAAAGAAAACAGCACTGAAACACTCTCAAGACCTTCGATATATCTGCACGCAAATTTAAAAGGAAAAATAATATTATAAAAAAAAAGGGGCTAATTTTTGTACATTGAGTGAGGTCATAAATAAGCCCAAAAATACAACTACATTAAAGTGCAAAGTAAGTACGACATGATCAGAACCCAATGGGTCCATATGTAGCAGAGGATAGAACCCAAACAGACATGGTCAGTCTAGAGTCTGCTGTGCCAATGCGAGACAATGTTTGACCATGGAAGGGAAAGAAAAGCATTTGAATACTAACTCTGGGATCTATTTACCAGCTATTTTTTAGGTCAAGGAAGCAACTAAATGTGACCATGCACAATAGTATGTTCCAACTTCCAACAACTAAATACAAGTTGATGCTAAAAAACCCCTTTAATTTGATCTGCTCTCTTACCATTCTAACTATATTAATGCTAAAAAAAATGTAATAATTTTCAACCTATTTTTCTCACAAAAGAAAAGGAAGAGAAAATCAACAGCAGCTGCCAGTGTAGAGCTCAAGCATGCATAACCAACGCTCTTTAAGCACACTCCATCCATAATGCCTAGAAAAAAGCACACCATCAGAATATTGAAACATGATACTAGGAAGTAAACCTTTGTATCAGAATCACAATTACATCAGTAATCTCATGTGAAACAACCATAATCAGGACAAATAAACTGTTGAATTACTTGGTCAAAAAAAAAAAAAAAACTGTTGAATTACATGCCACCCATGATGTCATATTTTCTGAGTACCAAGTCTGTTGGACTATATAAAGGGTCTTCATAACTTTACCTAGTTCAAAATTGATTGCAAATTGGGACCTAAAGCGACCCATTAAGTTAGAAAATATAACTGATGTGAACAATTTTGCATTTCCAAAGATCCTTTAATCCAATTCCTAACTAATAATTGCGTAGAAATTCAAAATAATTCAGGTAAATAAAGTTTCTCTCAAGTTGAAAGCTCTATATAATTCACGATAAATTTGCTTTAGCGGGTAATTTTAGAGAAGTACCTTCAGTTCTTTTTCCGTTTATGCTGTTTCCATTGCTTCAGAATATGCAAAACTCCCTCGCTTAATGATGCCTTCCTCCCTTCCTTGACGTTCCATAGCTCTTCTATGATATACCTGCCACAGGGATTGTATTCATTCATTTCACATAGGGCAGTAGTCACCGCCTTGAACACTTCATCCCCTAGTTCGTCTTTCAAATTCTTCAATTTTTTGTCTTCATTAATAATTTCCTGTAACCACATCCCATAAAACCCAGTTAGCAACAGGAAAAGTAAGAAGTGGGTCAAAACTATAAGAGTTTAAGAACAAGCAAGCAATGGCAGGAAAATGCTGGAGAAAAATAGCACAATTTTGTAGTGTGGTTAGAATCCAGTGAATTGGATAGTCCACTGACAAACAAACTTGAAACTCAAGATACAAGCTCACTGAGATACTGGACCTAGTATATAAGATAAAACAAAATAGCTCACTCTGCTGTTCTACAGAAGTGGGAACTGTCAACAAGAAGAAAAGGTACTAGTGTACTACTAGATTGAGCAGAGGATGAGAACAAGTTAACATGATTATCAGGAAAAAAAAAAATGCTAGATTGCAAGTTTACAGGATTGACCACATGGATTTGTATTTAATAAGAACTCAGGTAGTTGAATTTAAAGGGAAAATCACGTGAATTTTTTTCCAACTGAAACTATGTGCACTCATGCAAAGTTAAACCGGTATAGCAGGAGCAACAGAAAAAAAAAATCACCAACAATGATATTCTATTGAAGGACAGATACTGCTTGATTAGTTGGATGCATGCCATGGTCTTTCCTTCTTTATCTGTGATAATGCTGAATGGATGCCACGTAGGATTCCTAAGATTTTCCTTCCACATGGAAGATAGCTTAACTGCCTTGTTTGCTTCTTCAGGATATTTTCTCTTGGCTGCAATTTGAAATGGTTTAGTGTCAAGCTCTCCCATTCTCTTCACACCAATATAAGAGCGGACTTTTGAATCCCGCAGTCCCTGAAAGAACAAAAATTAGACTACCACAACCTGACAAGAGCACTAGAGCACTACCACATTGATAAGCAAGGGTCATGAATTCATGATCAACAATTAAGCCACATTGCTAAAGTCACTCTTTGAGTTTAAATAACAATTCAATGCCTCTGAAACCTCATAAACCAGCACCCTTCATTAAAAACAAAAGGTTGTATTTGGGACACTGTATATCAATCATCTCACTGGTTTCCACCACTTGACCTTTCAATGTGATTCAAACACAATGTATATCAAGATTAGCCAAATCAAAAGACATGGTCAAGAGGCTCTAATTTATCAAGGCATAACAGTTTAACCCTGCACAAATTCTGTATAAAGAATAGGGAGATATTTTAGAAGATAATTTGCAAATATATAATTGAATAAACCACCCAACAGCCGTAAAAAGAAAAAAAATAACTCACCCAGCAGTCAGACCAGAAAGAACAAATATACATACTTTGATTAACTCTTTACGAGCCTCCTGCACTTCATCATTATTTCTCTGCTCCATGACAATAAGTGTGCTATAAAGTTCTTCGGCATCAGCAAGCTCCTCCTCCTTCTCCTGTAAATCTTTCTCAATTTCATCTATCTTCTTCTTGGCTTCCAAATCCCCATCCTCATCCATGTGTTTTCTCACCTTTAAAGAACCTCGCAGATGCTCTATCTCCAGCTCCAGCGCCTGTTTAGCTTCAAGCTGCTTTTCCAATTCAATAATTTTTTTGTGAAGATTCCCCTTTTCTCCCTGAAAATTGCCATTAAATCACCAAACACAAAATTTCAGAGATTCATTCATCCGAATCTCAAAGTTTCAAAACGATAATGGAAAACAGACCTTTTCTTCTTCTGCCAAACACAACAACTTTTCATCAGCCTTCTTCTTCATAACAGTAGCCCTCCCATATAATATTGATTCATCTTCCTCTTCCTTCAACTTCACTTGAATTTCATTAATAATGACTTCCAATTTGACTATGTGTTTATTCTTCACATCAAGCACTTCTTCCAATCCAATTTTTATGGCGAGAAGCTTTTCCTTTTCACTCTGCCATTGCTATTAAATCACACACAAAAAAAATTAATAATAATTTCAAGGTTCATGCATATATGATTGATTCATCCACCCAAATCTCAAATGGTTAAACCAAATAATGGAAATTCAACAAACCTTTCGTTCTTCTGCCAACCATAAAACCAATTCATCAGTCTTGTGTTGCTCTAGGTTGGCCCTATCATTCTAAAAGAAAAAAGCACCACATTCAAATCATCAAAACAACACTGTATTTGTTTACAACATTAACCAGAACCAAGTGGGATTTAAAAGAGTTTCTGACTAAACACGAAGCCCATGTCACATTCAATATTTATTTAGTCCAAGCAAAACCAAAGTTTATGATTGTAGTTGAGAATAAATAATACCATTTGTTTCAGCTGCATGTCAGGCTCTTTTGTTGTAGTTTTGCTCAGCTCACGTTCTTTCTTAAGCTTTTTAATTTCACCTTCACGCTGCTCAAGCTTTTCCATAACATCTTTCTTTTGAGCTTCACATTTTGACAATGATTTCTGCTGCTCTAATAATGCCTTGGCAAGTTGGTCACAGAAACTTTCTTGAAGTGTTCCCATTTGACAACATAACATGAAAAAATAGGCACCTTAAAGTTGAATCAGAAGTTTTATCCTTAATCAGAACAAAACTCAGACTCACCAAGATCCATTTCTCCAGAACTATGAGACATTTCACACCTGCAATTTATACAGAGACAAACAATAATCTAAGATTCATATTCAATCCTACCTCTTCAAAGCAACTAAACAAGATACAAAATACATGCAGATAAAGGGATGAGTCTCAGTCTCTCATTTTAACTTTTTTGGCAACCCAAGTAAAGAAAATGCGCCCTAACTAATTAAGACCCAGAGCACTACCATTAATTTTCCTATTTGTCTGGCTTTTTCTTAGCAACCAAACAATGCATTTTACTATAAACAACGAAAAAGATAAAAAGAAAGACAATGCATTTCATTGATTAGCAAGCAAGAACAACATACACACAAGCATCAATAGGCATGCCAGAATGTAATAAGCGAATCCTCTATTTAGATGCACAGTAAGCAGAACGCTCTTCTGGGTTTTCAGAATGGTGACAATTGACAAGATTATTTAAACACAAAAAAGTGGTCATTCATTAATTGCTCACCGGGAACCAGAACGCCAAATCCATTTTCCATAAACTTTTAAAAAGAAAAGAAAATTAACACTCAGTTTTTCTTGGTAAGTGGGTTTTTATCGTGACTTGTGTTGTCTGTTGTGTTCTATATACCAATTTCGAGGGACAAAATGTAATTGTGAAGCTTCACAAGGCTTTACCATTCCCCTCTCCGGCCCTCTCCTCAAGCAACTATAATTATAACTAGCCAGCGTGCCCGCAGGTTGCTGCGGGTGCGATATGTACATTATATTAGATGTATAGTAAATAAAAGTAGCAAATATATGTTTGAATGAAAAAAAAAAATTGAAAAATGGTTAAATATATACTTAAAAGTAAATATTTGAACTTAGAAAAAGAATGCGCCGTGGAAGAATAAGAGGTGAAGGGGTAGAGAGTTATAGTAATATTGATTCACTGTTTTGTTGGATAGTGAGCTTATAAAACATGATCTTGATAAACATACAAAGCAAAATAGCAACTTTAAGAAAGGCATTGTTTTGTTGGCTCACTATCCTCGTATATTTACAAAGCAAAAAACAAAACAAAAAGGATGGAAGTGTTCAAAATATATAAAGATTTAGCTGTTGATTGTTCAAAAGATAGAGAAATTATTTATATAATTTTCAACTGGCAGAGGGTTCTTTTGTTGCTGCAGGAGTGGCTGATTGAGTGTGTTGTTTGTCTTGGCAGCTGACGAAGTGACCTTAGCTTTATCTTCTTTGCTGTGAAATGAGAGAAACAAAATGAAATCAAGGAATAAGCATATGATACAATGACTTTGATAATGACTAATTATTGTAACATTTGAAATACTGATCTAAAGTTGAATTTAGAATTCATAGTCATTGGTTTGATGGCAACAAAGATTACAATAGCATGACTCAGACTTTTGTGCGATAATAGCATTGCTCAAGTTGAATCATTACAAAGATTAAATTCGGTGATTGCACTTTGTATTCAGCCGGTTCTATATATCATTAAATCAATTATATATCCTATAGTCAAGCATATATCCTATACTACATCATAAGTTCATAATAAGTTAGTAATGAAATTAGCGTAAGTTATTAAATGACCTGCAACATTCATTAGTAATAGTTTATACCTACAACTATGATTTTGTCTAATCCAACAATCAACAAATACTGAAAACAACTAAAAAACCAACTAGAGACATTTAAAGTTGCAGTGTCAACCATAAGAAGTAAAAGTTTTAACAGGCATGTTTTTTGTTGGATCATCATTTTAGGAATCAAGTTTCAACATAAAAAATAGTGCATCACAAAGAAATAGATATTCGAAGACTGAAAATCTGAAGATCAATAAAATTAGGAAAAATAATCAAAAGAAACCTTAAAAAGAAATCATACACTTCAGTGACAAAAAAAAAAAAGAAGAAAAAAAACCCAAAAACACAAAATGATCTAAGTTTTGAGTTATTCTATGAAGATATTTGATCATGCCATTGAAAATTAAAGGGTTCTTGAATCATTGACATTTACGACAAATATACATATTAAAAATCAAAATAGGGTATTTTAATTCATAATTGAAATGTAGAAAAGGAAAATGCCATAATATTTTATGGTCAAAAAAAGCAAAAATAACATCACTCGACATATTAATGAGTAGATTTGATGATTCCATTTTGCATCCATTAAAGTGATTGTTAATAATGACAAAGAGATAATTATATTCATTAGATATAGAAGACATTAGATAGAATAACAGAGAAATGAATGACCAGAAAGATATCTTTTGAAGAGTAAAATTACAGTGAAATATGAATCATCACCGAGAAAAATATATATAAATAAAAGGGAGAGATTATAACTGTCAAATTAGTTTTTGAACAAATTATTGATGTATATCGATAGTGGTTTTGGGCCCCGAAATTTAAAATGATCAAATTTCCCCTTGAACAAAGTCAATAACAAAATTTAAAAAGAAATGTAGATGAGTCCTGATGAGTGCAACTGGTATATTGTTCGTTTTGATTAAATTACAGGCATGGAATACAAAGATTGATATATCTAGTTATATACTATTATGTAAATATTCTTAAATTGATATGTTCAATTACATATTACCATGCAAAAAAAATATGATCATTGTGATTAAAGCAAGAAGGATAAATATTTTTTTTGTTTCTTTGTAGATCCACAAATAAATTTATGCAAGTTGTATTTAAGTTAGAAGGGCTGCAGATATAGATGAGCATTGTTTACATTATATAAACACAGAATAAGTTATTAATGAAATGTGCAATTTTTTTTTTTTTTCAGGATTTGAAAATTAAAGTATAGGATTAGTTGGCATGACTAACCCATTATCAGATGAGATAGCTAAATCTATAGTTTGCTGGTGAGGATTTGTTGGTGCTTCAGATGCGCCAATTTTTTTGATGGTCGTAGAAATGCTTGCATAGGAAAAACCAAAGATGATAGTGGGTATGGATATTAGAAGAGCATTTTAGTTTATGAACTTGATAATTGAATATGAAGCAGCATAATAAGGGTTACCTCTTGTATTTTTTAGCCTTTTGCACTGGGGAGGTGTGGGCAACAGAAATGAATTGGGCCCGAGCCCAGGGCTGAAGTATAAACAGGCCCAATCCAAAGGAAAGAAGAGAAGCCCAAAAGGACTGAAGCCCAATAAGAGAAACCCAATAAGAGAAACGGTAACATTTTCTGTATCTTAAAAGCATAGCCTGTTTTCCACCCCCATTTCAATGACCTACGAACCAAATTAAAGACACCAACGATCGAATGCATTAAAGAAATATAACGGGAAGAAAAGGCGCGAAGGAAGGGGGTAACGGAAAAATTATTTTTAGTATAAAAAGGAATGTGCCTCCATGCAGAGGGGGATCGAACCTAAGAAAAAAGAACACATTGAAAAGCATATAGAATTATTCACTCATTTTAGCATCGGAGTGTTATTGCAGGTACACCCCACGGGGAGATTTCAACAATTCAAGGAAACAAAAGTTCGAAGGAAGTGCGACGTCCGAGTGGTGGGCTTATAGTTGATTGATTCATTGTTGATTGTTAAAATCAGGCCCAACAAGAATTTTAGCATCAACAATTGGCGCCGTCTGTGGGAAACTCGTAAGAAACAATCAGTCAACTATGGCCGGGATCGAAAACACTGGAAACGGATCGCAAGTGCAAGCCGAGATGATGGAACTCCTGAAAAGTTTGGCCAGTAAGGTTGAAGAAGCCAATCGCGTGGCCAATGAAGCTCTAGAAATGGCTCGACAAAAGCAGACACCCACGAATTCAAGGCAAAAAAGAAAACAAATAGATGGGTCAAGTGATTCACGAGTCAGTGAAGTTAAGGAAGGAAGGTCCGATCGAGAGCAACACGAAGAGGAGCTCGATGATCATGATCGACGAACAATGAAGAAGATTCGCGATAACGATGACCTTCGCAGGTTATTGAGCAGTCATCAGACTCAGACTCCAACTCAACTGGCGATCGAGGCTGCGCGAGGAATTTGCCGGTCACCTTTTTCCGACGAAATTATGGCTGCAAAAAGACCAGAAAAATTCCAAACCCCAAAGTTTCAGCTGTTCGACAGAACTGGAGACCCTATGGATCATATTTACCACTACCAACAACAACTAGTCTTGGAAGTGGAGAATGAGCCGTTGCAGTGTAAACTCTTCCCATCAAGTCTGACCGGCTCTGCATTGACTTGGTTCCGACAATTGAAAACGGGAACCATCGGAAGTTTCTCTGAACTTTGTGAGGTTTTCATATCACAATACATATGCAACCAACGAAGAAAAAAGGACATCACCACTTTGTTCAACACGAAGCAGGGGAAGAATGAGAAATTGAAAGATTATCTATCCCGCTTCATAGTTGAGATGTCATCATTGGATAACTGTCCGAGAGAGACAGTCACCGCAGCGTTTAAGGAAGGGTTACTAGCGGGATCGAAGCTGCATGAAAACATTATCATGCACCCACCATATGACATGAGGGAATGCATCACCCAAGCAGAACCTTTCATCCGTCTCGAAGAGGATACTGCCAACCGAAGACGGGTGTTGGTAGTACAAGAAGGCAAACCAGAAAGCAAACCTACGAACGTCGAGGTTGCACGAGTCAATGTCGTCCTGCTTCCGCAACAAGCGAGTGAGAATAAGAGCGGAGAAAAGGGAAGAGGAAGACGGAATTCTCGGTTTGAAGATTCACTGGCGAACATCAAACTTACCTGTAGCGTGTCAAAGATCTACCACGATAATAAGGTGAAGGGTATTTTTCGAGAACCCTCATCGATAAAAACCAAACCGGAATTCAGGGACAAATCGAAGCACTGTCATTTTTATAATGACTTCGGGCACGAACTCGAAGAATGCTTCAACCTTAGAGGACAGATCGCGGCTATGATACGGAAAGGGCAACTAACTCAATACCAAGTAGGTCCAACTCAACCCCAGGAAAATCCTCAGAGGGAGAACACCAATACAGCCCAGGTAGAGCCGGTCTTATACAAAATACACTCTATCCATGGCGGATCTGAACCACCCGAAGGATCGTCTGTACAGAGACACAGTTTAAAACGGCAGTTGGAAAAGGCTCAGAGGGTAAATCAGATCAGCTCGGCGTCGGCACAAGCAGCAGCTCGAAGAGACACAGAGGGAATCATCCAATTTACCCGTAAACACTTGGAAAGGTTGGAATGTCCTCACAAAGACGCGCTCGTCGTCACTCTCCAAATTGGAAATTCGAGAGTACATCGAGTCATGATCGATGGGGGAAGCAGCGCAGAAGTTATGTATTATAGCACATTCAAACAGATGGGGCTTCGAGACGAAGATTTAAGGGAAAACAAGACCCCAATTCTGGTGTTCGAAGGCAGTCAGATAACACCGGTAGGGGAAATCACTTTGCCAGTGATCGCAGTAGGAAAGACGTTGTTTATGACCTTCGTGGTAATCAACTCTCCTTCTGTGTATAATGTGATTATGGGCAGAGACTGGATATGGAGAATGGAGGGTGAGGCATCCACTCGATGTTTAATCATGAGATGTGTTTCTACGGACGGGAAAGGAACCGTTGACATTGTAGGTGATCAAGCTGTGGCGAAAAAATGTTATCACCTTACAATGGGAATTCGATAGAGAAAAGAGGTTGCAGGGGACGAAGAAAAATAGCAATCAAAGGAGAATCCACCGACCCAGGAAGAACCCATGGCAGAACCAATGACTATCGAGCCACTAATGGAGATAGTATTGGATCGGGAAGAGCCAGACAAGACGGTGTTGGTGGGTACCCTCCTGAAAGAAGAAGAGCGGACACGCCTGATCGAAACTCTTCGGGCGAATAAGGATGTGTTCGCTTGGTCACACGTGGATATGTCGGGGATTGATCCAAGCATAGCCTGCCACAGGCTAAACGACGATCCCCGCATAACGCCATATCAACAAAGGCAAAGAAGATTCACGCCAGAAAGAAATAGGGTAATAAGCGACGAAATCGATCGACTTCTCGAAGTGGGGTTTATAAGGGATGTCTGGTGCCCCACCTGGATTTCGAACGTGGTAGTAGTCCAAAAGAAGAATGGTAAATGGAGAGTATGCATCGACTTCACCAATCTGAACAAATCCTGCCCAAAAGACTGCTACCCGATCCCAAAGATTGATCAGTTGGTAGACGCCACTGCTGGGTACGAACAACTGACTTTTCTCGATGCATATTCTGGATATAACCAAATCCCTATGGTGGTCGATGATCAAGATAAAACGGCCTTCATTTCCGAGTAAGGACTATATTGTTATACAGTAATGCCTTTCGGCCTCAAGAATGCGGGATCAACTTATCAAAGACTCGTCAATCAGATGTTCAAAGATCAAATAGGGAAAACCATGGAAGTATATATCGACGACATGGTTGTAAAGAGCAAATCAAGAAAAGATCATCATGTTGACTTGAAAGAAACATTCGAAGTCCTCCACAGATATAAGATGCGATTAAATCCGACGAAGTGTGCGTTCGGCTTTTCTTCCGGACAATTCTTGGGGTATATCGTTAGCCAACGGGGAATCGAGCCCAACCCAAGCAAAGTCCAGGCTCTACAAGAAATAGAAGAACCTCGAACAGTTCGGGAAGTGCAGGTTTTAACAGGAAGGATTGCTGCATTAAGCAGATTCGTATCAAGAGCAACGGATAGATGCAAGCCATTCTTTCATGCAATAAAGAAGGGAGGATCTTGGGGAACAACGCAATCAGAAGCGTTGAAGAAAATCAAAGAATACATGGCTAATCCACCCATCCTTGCAGTTCCCAAACCTGGAGAGGTCCTATTTTTATACTTAGCACGTCTCGGAATTCGCTGTGAGCGCAGCGCTAATCATTGAACGAGATGGCCAATAGCATTCGGTGTTTTACGTAAGCAAGAGCCTTGTGGAAGCAGAAACTAGATACAATACTTCGGAAAAGTGTGTCCTGGCTCTCGTCACAGCGAAAAGGAAGCTTCGACAATATTTCGAAGGACATAAAATAGCAGTGATCACCAACCAACCCGTTCGGGGAATTCTTACCAAACCGGACCTCTCCGGAAGAATGATGAAATAGGCCATCGAACTAGGGGCATTCGATATAGAATTCAAACCCCAAACAGCTCGGAAAGGGCAGGCAGTGGCAGATTTTTTGGTCGAAGCGCATGAACCACTGAAAGCGTTCGAAGAAGTCCAGGAAGAAAGTGCATGGGAACTATATGTGGATGGATCTTTGAATGCGTTAGGCGCGAGAGTAGGCATAATTCTACGAACGCCCGATGGTTTCGAGTTGGAGTTTGCGCTAAGGTTAGATTTCCCAGCTTCGAACAACGTAGCGGAGTACGAAGCCCTTGTGAATGGCTTACGAATTGCAGAAAAAGTCAAGGCTCAAGTTCTTAAAGTCTACAGCGACTCTCAGCTTGTAGTAAATCAAGTAAATGGAGAATATGCTACCAGGGATGAGAAGATGAAGGCATACCAGAAGCTGGTAACTGAAATAACCTCTCGCTTCAAGAAGGTAACCTTTTTACAAGTACCCAGAGAACAAAATCAGGCGGCCGACCACCTAGCATGCGAAGCCTCAACTTTGGAAGGACTTCAATCCGTCAGGATCGAACAGTTACACACGCCTAGCATTGCAAAGGAACCAACTACATTGATGATCAGTCAAGTTGGAACAAGTTGGATGACGCCGCTGATAGAGTACCTTCGTTCGGGTATAGCACCAACGGACCCAGCCGAAGCACGAAAACTAAGAATGCGAGCAGCCAGGTATGTTTTGATCGATAACATATTATTTAGAAAATCATTTTCAGGGCCGTTGTTGCGCTGTCTAGACCCAGTTCAAGCTGAATGGCTACTCTCGACAATTCATGACAGCTCGTGTGGAAACCATGCTAGAGAACGAAGCTTAGCGCACAAAGCACTGACGCAAGGATACTTTTGGCCGTACATGGCAAAAGATTCAGAAGTTTATACTCGGAAATGCGATCAGTGTCAACGCTACGCACCCATAAGCAGACAACCAACGGAGGATTTGAATTCGACTTGGGAACCATGGCTGTTCGCGAGGTGGGGTATGGGTATTGTGGGACCATTGCCAACCGCCCCTGGAGGAAAGAGGAACGTACTCCTCGTGACGGATTACTTCACCAAATGGGTCGAAGCAGAGGCTTACGGAACGATCGATGCTACTATTGTCGTTCGCTTCGTTTGGAGAAATGTCATATGTCGTTTCAGAGTGCCACGAGCCATAGTTACGGACAATGGCACACCCTTCAACAACAAGAGGTTTAAAACATTCTGTACCGAAAAGGGAATCCAACTTCATTTCTCTTCTCGAAGCTACCCCCAGGCTAATGGGCAAGTAGAAAAGACGAATAGGACAATCTTCAACAACATCAAAAGACGGCTCGAAGGGGCCAGCGGGAAGTGGCACGACGAACTCCATCACGTTCTGTGGGCATATCGAACCACTAAACGAAGGCCAACGGGTGAGTCACCGTTTTCCCTGACTTACGGAGTAGAAGCAGTAATCCCCACTGAGATAGGATTGCCAACCACAAGGACGTTATCAGCTGAAAATGAGGAATCGAACGCCATTCAACTTCGACACACTCTCGATCTCGCAGAGGAAAAGAGGATGGCGGCATCAATTCGGTTGGCAAACTATCACAGTGTGGCAGCTCGACATTTCAACCAGAAGGTACGCCATAAAACCTTCAGAATTGGAGATTGGGTTTTAAAACGAATTATGGACCAAGGACCTAAATCGGGAGAACTACCAGAATCTGGAAAGTTTATGAAAGTATGGGAAGGCCCTTACGAAGTCATGGCAGTCTTCGGGAAGGGGGCCTACAAACTTCAAGAACTCCGGACTGGGAAGGAACTGCCGAGACCTTGGAATGCCATTCATTTAAAAAAATATTATGTTTGAAATTTTTCTTGTTTATGTTACTGTCTCGATATTAATAACAATTGACGAATTCCAATAAAAATTAAGTATTTCTTCTTGAGAATGTAATAAAGGTCTTGAACGTTCGAAAGAGGACGTCCAGAAAATGCATATGTTGTGAACGTCTTCCATCGAAGCACTGAATGCTCGAAAGGATGACGTTCAAGGAAAACACGTACGTTTCGAACGCCTTCGATCGAAGCAGTGAATGTTCGAAGAAAAAAAAAAAAAGGCGTTCGAGACATTGCGTACACAATGATGATATTCAGCAAAGCACTGAATGCTTTAGTGGATGACGTTTAATGAAACCACGAATGTACGCCAAGAGCGTCTTCGATCGAAGCAGTGAATGATCGAAAGAAGACGTTCATAAAATTGCGAACGCAATCTGGCTACGATCAAAGCATTGAACGTTCGAAAGAAGGCGTTCGAAGAAATACATACGCAATGAATATATGCAAAAGAAAGGAAAATTTTTAAAAGTTCATCTTTTATTAGAATAAAAAACAGATTACAAAAGGAAACGCACGAATGACAACTACTCAAAAAAAAAAACAAAATGAACTCAAGGAGCCCTTCAGGGAATGACAAGCTCCTCGCTCAAGCATTCCCAATCCAGATTGGGAAAGAGTGCACGAGCTTTTGACTTGAAATAGTCACACCCCTGGGTAAAACCATCCTGGAAGCCCGTAGAATGCGCTGAGCTGGTAAAACAACGCGCTTCATGGAGAAGTTGTTTCAGACAATCCACCTCCCGACTAGCTGCAGTCAAATCAAAGCGTGATTCACGAAGACGCCATTCAAGGAGGATTCTTGAAGAATGGATCGAATTAACACTTCTCCTCGAAGGCCCAACCTCAAAGCCATGACGACGACTCAAAAAAGAAGGAGATTGAGTCGATCGAATTGCATTCTCAGATTTGCGTATTGGGGACAAAGGTCTGGAGATATCATTCCTTGGCCCCATTCCATCAGTTCTCGAGCAAGAACGTGACTTCGAGGAATAGCTAGTAGCCTTCGAGTCCGTCGATCCCGAAGAACTCAAAGAAACAGAAAGCCCAGACGAAGCAACTGTTTTTCTCTTTTTGCTCGCCCGAAGCTCAAGGTGAAACTTGATTTTACGATCTTTAGCCATGGATATCTCAAAGCATTCACAGTAAGCACAACTTTTCATGAAATCAAAGGTAAGAGAGAACATGTATTTATACTTAGAATGAATCCCTAGAATACAAGTTTTATGCTACCATTTAATACGGATAATAACTCGAGGATATTACGTTACTCCTTGTGATTTAATTTCAGTAAGCAGAATTCGAATTTGAAACCAGCAAAATTAAAAGATAAAATTCAAAATTCAAAAGAACAGCCAAAATTAAAACTGAAATTGGTCACCCAAGTTAGAAAATTGAGTTCTAGAATATTCAGTACAAAATAGAACAAAAGTATAAAAATAAAAAATAAAATAAAATAAAAACTATTGCTCGGGTGGGTGATTAGAGTCATCAGCCGCAGAAGGGGAAGGGGGCACCAAAACACCAACGTTGGGGGCAGGAGAAGGATTTCCTTGAAGGGGACCCTCGACAATCTCTTCATCAGAGGAAGGACTCGAGGCAGGGGCTCGATCGCCAGGGCGCATCCCGAGAAGGTAGTCATAAGGCTCAGTTATGTGCTGAAGAGCATCCACGGCCTCCGGGCCTTCATATAAGCGACCATCTTCAGGTTCGGCCCTCTGAACCCATCCAAGCCTGAAAAACCGAGCTCGATCAATGCCAATCAAAGTTTGGCAGTCATTGAACTCGGCCTGACGCTCAGCCTTCTCGACCACCAGTTGCTCCTCTAGTTCTGCCACTCGAGCCCTGGAATTCTCAAGTTCTTTCTGTGCCCCCTCAAAATTCTGCGCATGCAAGTCTCTGTCCTCTTCAGCTCGACACCGCCCAGCGTTTGCCTCTGCCAACTCTTTCTTGACCTGAGAAAGCAGCGCTTCAGCGTCAGCAAATTTCTTCCTAGCAGCCTCTCCTTTCTCAATCTCCTATCGAAGCTCACGCTTTACCGCCAACAGTCGACTGGTCAGATCCACGTTCAGCATGTTCACCTAAAAAAAAATGCATACAGTCAATGCTCGAAAGAAAACGTTCGAAAAATTGCATATCGAAGAGCTAATTACCGTATAACTGGCTACGTGAGTAGCAGCGATGATAGCCCCATCATTCAGCTGAGCGACCCCAGCGGCATCCCGTGGAAGCACGCAACCCTTCGTAATGGCGATCGAGGTGCTCTCATCATGAACGGCAGAATCACTCAGCAGAACTCGAGATCCATTGGATCTCTTCATGTCAGGGACAAATGGAGGAAGGGGGCAGCTGGACGGGTACTTGAACTTGGAATTTGTGGAGGTGAAGAAGCAGTGAGTGGAGGAGGACTTTGAGTACCAGTAGTCGAAGGAGGCAGATCGATGGCCGCAGCTGTCGAAAGGGCAGGAGCATCATGGGTTGGACCCTCTTCGACCGTCGAAGCAACCTTCGACATTTTTGCTTTCGGGGGGACCTTCCGATCATTTCTTTTTCTTTTTTTCTCTAAAATGGGGTCCTTCGCGAGTTCGAGCTTTCTTCGCTGCATGCTGACCTCCACAGTATCAGAAGCCGTTTCTTCAGAGTCAATCGAAAGGACGTCAACTTGAGCTTTGAATCTTGCTCTTAGCTGTTCGATCCTTTTTCGACCGTCGTTTGTCAATGCCAAGTCTTCTGAACGCAGAATTAAGCCACCCACGAAGTCTCTGGGAGCATAACCCTCGAAGCCAGAAAGCTTCTCCTCCGAAAAAGGCGCGTATATGATGGATTGGCATTGAGAACTGATTCGATGAAGAACTTGAGGTGTGGAGAACCAACCGATGCTGTGTTTCGGATTCCCAAGTTCGAAATGAGCCTTAAGAGCTAGCAACCTATCGTGAACTAGCCTGGCCTCTGTGAAACAGGATTTATCTGGAAAAAGAAAGCGAAGAATGTTAGTGATCGACAAACGTTGACAAATGACATCAATATCAAGATGACGATATTCATCGAAATGAGGAATACCAGGAGAATGGAAAAAACGAGTTGGGAGTGGCACATTGCTGAGTTCGGGGGCAGCACACTCGCCGGTCAACATCACCGGTCTACCTTTCCACCCACAATGAGAAGTAGGGCGATCATGAAAGAGTTTGGGGGCATCAGGTTTAGGAGTGAAATAAAAAGTGCAAGACCCGTCGAGTTCGTTGACCTTACTCCACTTATAACAAAAGAAGAAGTCTACGAACCCGAAGGCCGCCCCCACGGAAAGCCCAAAACCCAGAAGAGCAGAAATCAGTTGGAAGCAACTGGGATTCAGTTTAAGAGGGTGAACACCCATTTTGTTGAAAATAACGTGAAAAAGGGGATGAAGAGGGAATCTAATATACTGCAAAGAATCAGCCGAAATCACTAACGAACCCTCTGGAATACCCTCCCCGGTCGTTACACAACAGTTATCGGGAAGAGACTGGACTTTGACAGTGGGAGGTATTTCATTATCCCTAACTATTTTCTTTAATTGTTCTACGGAGGGTTCCCAGTAATAAACCAATTGGGTGAGTTTACCCATAGTAAAAAAGAAAAGAGGGACTTACACGAGAACGAAGGAGGAGAACAGGCTAGGAATCACCGAAGACCTTGGGCGAATGACGGAAAGGCGCGAGGTCGCAAAAGGGGTTATTCTTAAGAGGCACTGTGGAAGCCTGGAAATTGTAAGTTATGGAGATGAAAAGTAAGGTTTAAATAAACAGAGGGATTCGAAAAATGAGTGGCTGAGGAAGCTCAGAGGTTCGAGAAGGGCAGAGGTCGAAAAGACGCGCCTCGAAACAATCAAAAGACACCTTTTTAACTTACGCCGTCATTTTTTCCCTCTACCAACCAAAACATGACACGAGGCAGGCAGAGAAAAAAAAAAGGGGCATTGTGGGCGACAGAAATAAATTGGGCCCGAGCCCAGGGCTGAAGTATAAACAGGCCCAATCCAAAGGAAAGAAGAGAAGCCCAAAAGGGCTGAAGCCCAATAAGAGAAACCCAATAAGAGAAATGGTAACATTTTCTGTATCTTAAAGGCATAGCCCGTTTTCCACCCCCATTTCAATGACCTACGAACCAAATTAAAGACACCAACGATCGAACGCATTAAAGAAATATAACGGGAAGAAAAGCGCGAAGGAAGGGGGTAACGGAAAAATTATTTTTAGTATAAAAAGGAATGTGCCTCCATGTAGAGGGGGGATCGAACCTAAGAAAAAAGAACACATGGAGAAGCATATAGAATTATTCACTCATTTTAGCATCGGAGTGTTATTGCAGGTACACCCCACGGGGAGATTTCAACAATTCAAGGAGACAAAAGTTCGAAGGAAGTGTGACGTCCGAGTGGTGGGCTTATAGTTGATTGATTCATTGTTGATTGTTAAAATCAGGCCCAACAAGAATTTTAGCATCAACAGGAGGTAAATAACTTTCACTTGACAAAGCAATTTTTCTTTGCCAATAATTTCACCTTTTGCTGCAAATTTTTGTATGCAGAGGGAGCAAGTGTTGTGCGGCCATGCTTCTTGGAATGTGGTGATGGAGTGAGAGGAGACAGATCTTGAGTTGCCTTCTTGGAAGATGTTGCAGGAGATGGTTCAATTGCCATTGGTTCATCATCTGAGATGGCATGGATAACCAATTCATTCCTACCGGAGTTGGGTTTGAAGGGCCCAAAACTAAGTTGAAAAACTTTTGTTTGATTCTTCACTCTCTTAATTGGATTTGGAAGTTCTTCCTGATCAGTGTAACCGCTTTGATTCACCAAGCTATGGCATGACACACCAAAAAGTTCTTCTGCTTGCTTACCAATCAATATAATGCAAGTGACATCTGTATCATCCTTAATAACCAATCCTAGCTTAAATCTAGCACATAGTTTGATTAGATTTTAAAAGAATGACATATAATTAAAGGGAATTGAACGCAATTGTTTATGATAATAAAGACTGAAAGATGATGATTATTTTACCAAGGGTGAGGAGGTGAGTTGAGGTGAGGGTTCTTTGAGCAAGCTAATTTTGTACCCTGCGCATAAGGTTTTAGCTGTCTATGGTAAGCAGAACATGATTCATACCACCAACCATCATGTATGTCAAAACGCATGATAATTGCTCCACATGTAAATATGATGCCCTATAATAAAATGAAGAACATAAGTTGTATCATTATTTATTGATGAATAATAATTTTTTATCAGCAATCTATGCCGATGAATATTAAATGGATGGAAATTTGGTTATAAATATTTGAATGGATGAAAAGAATAAAGATAGTAAACAAATAAAAAATATATTTTATAATAAGTTTGAAAATATTAGATAAGTATGCAAGAGTTTGTTAAGAGAAAAGTGTAAAAATTATATATGAAAGTAATTGATTATTATGAATATAAAGTTTAATTTAATTGTGTATAAATAATGTTAAGTAGCAGGTACATAGCAGGTTATTATATTCTATTTCTGAAGTTCTTAAACTAAATGGAATATAATAACCTGCTATGCACGTCGTTTTGCCTTGTATAATACCAAAACATACAACATAAGGAAAATTTCCTTATGAAGAAACTCTATGATAGTATTATGTTGTATATTTTGGTATTAAAATCTGGAATCAAAATTTCGTTTGATTAATTAATATCGGAAAAGAAAAGTTAATAGAGTTGTTTATATAAGGAAAAAAGTAGAAAAGTAGTGGCAATATATAGAGCAAGAAAATTCATAAGTATTTGACATGTCTGAGGGTTGAGCACATTTAGTGCATTGACAGTCAATCTAGTATGAGGATTCACTTATGCAGGTTGTAGTTCAGCAGTGACAGTGGGCAGCATATTAATAAGCATCATAAAATCCTTGAATCTGTTAATAAATCAGGATATGTTGTTAGACCACGGTGAACAGAAAGTATCAATAAAGATATATAGTGAATCACTACATGGAAAACAAATTCGTACGCTATGTTATATAATTCAATTTCTCAGATGTTTGGATTCAGAAAGGTAATAGTGGCATTTGTGCTGCTAAATACAAGGTTCCCTGTATATGAATAATGTGATAATTAGTTTATGATTTTTTTTGTGGATGCAAGTTGTGAGAGTTTTGATTTTTTTTGTAACAAAATAAGGCAAAAGTGTAGACTTAGTGAGGTGTATAGCTCTGGATCTTTTTTTTTTCTTTTAAAAAAAAAATCTAATCACTGCTAAATATGTTATTATGGATAATCAAAAAAAAATCTAATTACAGCTAAATTTGTTACTATGGATAATAAAAAACAAAGTGTTTTAGAAATCACCATAGTAAGGTGAATTTATTTTGCACAAAAAAAAAAAGAATGAAAGTAAATTTTGTATCCAAATACTTCTTTACTTTGAGACTGGTGAATGCTACAAACACCAGTGGTTGCAAATTCTATAAACCCTCACAATCAAAGCTCTTTGCTGCGTCACTCCATTATGTCACCCAAACTTCATCTCTCCTGGTAGAATAAATAAGGTCAGAAGTATCTAGGATGATCACGTACACATTAGAATATTATAAATATATTTGGGTATTATACTTTAAGTTTTGAGTGTGAAATTCACATTTACTATCAATTCTGTTGCCTTGAACTACCTTTTGCTCCAAAGACTGAAATGATTTGATGTGTCCTATGACATCTGAAAATATCAAAGATGCAATGTGAAAAACTTACAACACACGAGAGAAGTTTATAATTTGAAAGAGAAATGTATAAAAGCAAATAAAATTGAGAACACAGCAAGCATTTTTCATCTCACTAATTACCTATAAGAGTGTTGCTGTTATTAGGCCTGGGCCACAGTCCGGTTTGGCTCTCATCGGAGCTGAAACCATGAGCCGCACTGGCAATGAAGCATCAGTCTGGTTCGGCGTTGAAAACCACAGTCTGTGGTGAAAAACCAAACCAAACCAAACATTTCCGATGCCGGTTTGGTTCGGTGCCAACGCCGGTGTTGAAAGATTCATAGAGAAAGGGCTTGGAAGCCATAGGAAGGAAGATGGGGGAGAGGTGAAGACTGAGGGGCGGAAGGGGGAAGAGAGAGAGAGAGAGATCTAATACATGGGAGAGAGAGAGAGAAGATCAACAAGCTTTCTTTGGGTTGGATAGTTGACTTTAACAAGAGCTTTGACTATTAATTCAACAAGGAAATTTCTTGCACCATTGAAGAAATGATGATGATTTTTAGTTCCACTGCTACTATTTCAGATTGTCAATGATGGTAGAGATCTAAGGAGGAGGATGAGCTAAATATTTAATTCATGAAAAGTTATGCTATGTTTGTGACCAAAGGGGAGGGGATACGGATAGGGGTGGGTCACTGGGTGAAATTCCCTAGTTAGATCACTAAACAAGCCTAGACGGGGGTGAAGAGGCTTTTACAACAATTTACCCAATTTTAATTTTACCAAGTTGATTAATTAAGCAGCGGATTAAAATCATCTAAACCTGATCAATAAAACAATAAAACAACCAAACAATGAACACAGATATTTGTTGACGCAAAAGACCCTCAATTGGGAAAAACCGCAGGACCTAGTCCAGATAAACAATTCATTATGATACTTGAAAATTTGCAACCAATGACTCGATCCAAACCAATCTAGATTCCTTCCTAGAAAAGTAAAACTGACCTTACGCTACTTGTATCTCTTCGATCACTTGAATTAAGTAGAGACCTTTTTACCAACGCCCTGAAGACAAGAGCTTACGAACTCGACTTCAACCTTGATGCTCAATTCAACCAAAGATGGAGGATGTATGAATGAATGTGATAGATTGAATAGATTCACAAGGAACAATCTATTCAACCTAGCTATGTTTATGCACAATGAACTATCCTATATGATTAGTGTTTATGCAAAGAGGATGTTCATAGAATCAATAAAAGCCTTACACACTAAAACTTAGAATGCACAATCTTTCAAATTGTATATTATATGTAAGCTACTTGATTTAAGATTAAAATAATCTATTTATAAGAGACAAACCCCTAATAAACTATGAAACAAAACATAAACCAATTAGGTAAAATATGGTAATCAATTAGGTCTTTTAAAACCTTTAAAAACTGAGATTTAAAAAACAAAATCGTAAAAAATCACGCGTACGACTGGTCCTCTAAAGTATGGGATCGGTCTACTGGAAGCCAAAAAAAAAAGCCACTGTAGGACCAGTCCTCTGATCCATGAGATCGGTCCTTTGATTCTTAGGACCTGTCCTTTGACCCGTAGCACCTATCCTCTGATCCATGGGATCAATCCTCTGAGACCAGAAACACTTTTTAAACAATTTCAAACATCCTTTTTCAAACTCAAAGAGAATAAAACACATTTAAAGGCATATGAATAAATTTCTAATCACCTAGAATGTATGCATAGTCTCTAAGACAAATTATCTTGATCCTAATAGGAATTGAACATTGAGACACGGCTTGATCAATACTTGAACCTCGAATCTTGCTTCACTTTAAACGACGATTAAAATCAACACTTGACTCACTTAATCTAAACTAATATAGTACTTACAAAGTGATTGTTTAGTCGTTAGGAAATAGCCAATTACACAAACTTACATTAACAATCTCTCCCTTTGGCATTTTCTAGACAAAGCATCATAATCAAATACAAATGAAACACCAAGACAAGACCCAACGCTATGATTGTCCAGTTAGACCCTACAAGAAAAACGCTTACAAACACAAAATCCGTGAAAAGCAAAGTGTGGTGAAATATGATATAAGATATGCACTCAATCATAATAGCTATCTCTCCCCTTTTTTGGCTAGGAAGGCTAAAGGGAATGCCAACAAATTCCAATCAAGAAGCACCAAAGAAAAAAATAGGAAACACTAAGAAAAGGAAAAATTTGAGAAGAAAATCAACACTCCAACCAACAACTTGATTCAAAAACTCTATAGGCAAACGGTGACCCAAACCCAAAACCAACAAATTTGGACAAGGCACTTCAAAAAAAAAAAATTTTAAAGGACAATTATGATTAACCAAAGCTCCTCCTAAAAACATGCCTTATGCAAAAGTTTAAATAAAGATATGCCAACAATCATATGATTATGCATGATTTGAGTTGAGAACATGAGTTGAGCAGGAAAAAGAATTGAGCCTATGATAAAACATGAAAGATTTGCAATAAATAGATCAGACATTGAACACTCATGCTATTAGGCATACCTATACTTAACAAAATCAAATTGAATTCCAAAGACACATATGAGACAGATCACAAACTTAAGACAGAACAAAGTGCTTTGATTTTAGATGCAACCGAAAAAGATGAAATATGAAAGTAAACATGCAATGCAAACAACGGGCACAAATTTTATTTTTTATTTTTTTAATATATTTTAGCCCAAACGAATTCCTCACAATGATTTTTTTTCCTTTTTATATAAAAAATTCCTTTTCAAGGAGACAGAATCATGGAAGCTAACACACTAGAGAATGGGTAGCCTTTTTCAAGCTAGTCAAGCAAACATGTCTTGCCCCATTGACGGCTTCACTCTAGCCACTAGGTAGCCCTCTCCATTTTTTTTTGAATGAGATGCAAATAACAATTCATAGATTTTTTCATCAATTCAGTGTTGTAACCAAAATAGAAGCAAATATGTTTCGAAAAAGTGAATGAAATGAGACATAAGCTTCTAAGTACTATTAGAATGATTGAGTTAACAAGAGATGCAAAATAGCATAATAAAACAATAAACTCAACTGAATATCAGAATCATTCAAGATTATCAAAAAGCTCAATTGAAAACTTGTACAACTCAAGTCATGAGAATGATGCATGGGATGCAAATTTTTTTTTTTTAACGTAAAAAAAAATGAATGAGAATGCAAAGAAAAATGCACCTAAACTACATGAAACACACAATGAAAAAGTTTAGGCATGTATCTAAGAAGACTTGGTCAAAAAGTTTGTTGGTCAATTGCACAATCACCAACAAACTTTTTCTTTTCTTTCCTAACCCAAATTTGTTTAACCTTAGGTATGTTAGGTGTAGAAAGAGAAATAGACTTTGAAATCCTATTAGCTTTATTTAGAAGTGCCTGAACTTGACCTTGAAGAGAATTTTTACCCTTATTCATTATAGGCATAAAAAACTTCCTAGTGTTCTTCCTAAGAATGTTACATCTAGGCCTAATATGACCACGCCTACCACAATGATGACACACAGGTATAAACTTTGATTTGGAAGTCACTTTAGAAGAATGAGTCACTAAGGGTGAAGCAACTATGTTAGAGACCACAGGTTCTATCGCTTTAACGAACTTAGTTGTAGGGATACATGATTTAGACTCTTCACCTACAAAACCTAAACCTATTTTATCACCAAATGTTTTCCCAAGGCTTAACATCTCATCAATTTTTCCAGCTCCTATGGATAACTTCTCAATTTTTTCTTTTGCCTCTTCAAGATCATGCTCTAGTCTTACTTTCTGAAAGGAAATTAATTCTACCAAATTAACTTTCTCATTAAAACTATATTCTAGAAACCTAATTTTATCAAGCATTTTCTTTCTCAACCAACCTATTTTGCACATTAGAATTATCAAACAAAGAATTATCATGCAAAACAGAATTCTCAAGCACAAATATAGATTTTTCATTCTCAAGCACATTCAATTTATCAACCATGACAGATTTATCTTTTTCAAGCATACATTTATCATTCTCAAGAGCAAACAATTTACCACACAAAGTAGAATTTTCATTCAGCAAAACATTTTTCTCATTCTCAATTGCAAGTAATTTTTTAAACATCTTAAGGCACTTTTTCTTGGTCTTATAACACTCATCATACAACTCCTTGTATTTCTCAAAAATGTCTTCATCATGATCCTCTTCCAAATCCTCATCATGTTCACCATCATTATCTAACTTAACCATTAAAGCAAAATTATTATTTTCACCATGACCACTTTTAGAATCAGACCCACTATCACTCGAAGTTGCATTCATTGCCTTATTTTTCTTCTTATCTATTTCCCACTTTCCTCTTGTTTAAAACTCCTATTAATTGACTTACTTTTATTTGACTTAAGCATATGTCTAAATTTTTCACCAAACAACTTCAAATCTTTTACAATTATGAAAGCATCAAATCCGCTATCAAATTCATCAGAGGATTTATTAATAGTCTTAAGAGCAACACTTTTGACCTTCTTAGATTCAAGAAATTGCATTTCAAAGGTTTTTAGTAAGCCTACTAAGTCTTCAATCTTCAAAGTATTCAAGTTTTTAACTTCTTCTATTGCAGTTACTTTAGTATGAAAGCGAGAAGGAAGTGACCTAAGTATATTTTTGACCACTCTATGCTCAGGAATTCTATCACCTAGGTTATAGCATGAATTCACAATATCACTCAACTTAGCATAAAATTCAAAAAACATCTCATCTTCAAGCATTTTGATATTTTCAAATTGGGTAGTTAGAATTTGTATTTTAGACTCTTTGACAGAAGAAGTTCCCTTATGGGTAACCTGTAGAATATCCCAAGCCTCTTTAGAGGTTTCACAGTGTGAAATATGTTTGAACCGGTCAGAAGTCATGGTTGTGAAAATCACATTCAAGCCTTTGTGGTTATTGGTACTATGAAGTTTTTCAACATTAGTTCATTCTTCAAATGTTTTAAGTGTTACCTAACCTTCTGAATTTGTTTAGTCTAGCCATACACAGTTATGTGCCACACATGATCATCAAGAGCCTAAAGAAAGGCTCTCATCTTAGCTTTCCAAGCAGCATAGTTACTACTATCAAATAGTGCAGATGAGCAATGGAACCACTTGCACGATCCATCCTCAAGAATCTAATCTAGGACCTCACTAAGTGAAACTAGTGACTTGCTCTGATACCAGTTGAAATTCCTTAGTTAGATTACTAAACAAGCCTAGAGGGGGGGTGAATAGGCTTTTACAACAATGTACCTAATTTTAATTTTACCAAGTTGATTAATTAAGCAGCGGATTAAAATCAACTAAACCTGATCAACAAAACAATCAAATAACCAAACAATGAACACAGATATTTGTTGATGTGGAAAACCCTAAATTGGGAAAAACTGCGGGACCTAGTCCAAATAAACAATCCATTATGATACCTGAAAACTTACAACCAATGACTCGATCCAAACTAATCTAAATTCCTTCGTAGAAAAGTAAACTGACCTCTTGCCACTTGTATCTCTTCGATCACTTGAATTGAGTAGAGACCTTCTTGCCAATGCCCTGAAGACAAGAGCTCACAAACTCGACCTCAACTTTGATGCTCGAGTTCAACCAAAGATGGAGGATGTATGAATGAATGTGATAGATTGAATAGATTCACAAGGAACAATTTATTCAACCTATCTATGTTTATGCACGATGAACTATCCTATATGATTAGTGTTTATGCAAAAAGGATGTTCATAGAATCAATAAAAGCCTCACAAACTAAACCTTAAAATGCATAATCTCTCAAATTGTATATTATATGTGAGCTACTTGATTTAAGATTAAAACAATCTATTTATAAGAGACAAACCCTAAGAAACTAGGAAACAAAACATAAACCAATTGGGAAAGATATGCTAATCAATTAGGCCTTTTAAAACCTTTAAAAACTGAGATTTAAAACACAAAAATCGCAAGAAATTAGGAGTGTGCATTTTTACCGTAAAACCGTTGGACCGAACCAAAATGCACCTAAAATAATCATAAAAAATTGTGTTGACTATTTTGGTCAAACATCATTACAAGAACCGAACCAAACCGTCCTTTATAGGTGTAGGTGTTGGTTTTGCGCCTAATAAAACCAAGTCGAACCAAACCGGACCGTAAATATATATATATATATATAAAATTATAATTTTACAAATACATTTATGATTTTAAATTAAAAAGTGACCAAAAAAAATGNAATTAAAAAGTAACCAAAAACAATGTTTAAAACTTTAAATTTCAATTTTTAATTTTCTATTATAGAGTAAACAAAAAACAACTCCCATATTATGTAAAATATATTTGTATAATGTATTAAACTATAAAGTATAACCTTTAAACATATATATATATATATATATATATTCAAATAATAAAATATAAGGTATCATATTCATATAAGTTATAATGTATATGGTTTAGGAAATTAGGAATATAAAGTGTTTGCCATTTAAAGTTTAAACTATAGGGTATACCCTAAACAAAATTACTAATCTTAGTAATCTATATTCTAGAATTAATATGACAAATATGTATATAAAAAATTAATTACATAACATATTAGAATATTACATATCCCTAGTAAATATAACATGAAACCCCTAATGAAAGCATGAAACCCAAAATTATAAAAATATGAAACCCCATTGGAACCCCATGGAAAATGTGGAAACTATCAAACACCATTAAAAATATTTGGATTTGGATTTGGATTTTATATTACTATGTAACACCAAACCAAATCGTAATTGTATAAGGTTTGGTTTGGTTTGGTTTTCTTTTCATTTTAAAGGGTGTGATGCACCAAACCACACCGTTCTTATATTTATGGCGCGGTGCATGATTTTCCACACATATTGCACTAAACCACACCATGCCCACCTCTACTTTTTTTAATTTTGCCCGATCCACATTTTCTTTCCTTTTCCCTTCGTCTCTCTCTCTCTCTCTCTCTCTCTCTCTCTTTTTCTCCGTCTCCCCCTTTTCTATTCTTTCGCTTCCTCTGTCTCAAGACAAACAAACAATCGAAAATCTGAACTACAGATTGACCCTATTCACTTATGCATATTAACAATTTTCACATGAATCTCAAGTATGCATCACTAAGGTAATGTAGGCATCTCAGTGCTATCCATAACTAGAGTGGTGTGTATGATTCTTAACCTATATGAACATACCATTTGTCAATATCAAGTGTAAAAAGGCATGATAGAATCGTGCAGATTAGAGTTTGAATGGTGAGTGAGCTATGAACAACAAAACAAAGAACAATAATGGAGGCACACGAATTGTTCACCTAGAAAACCATAACGGGTAAAAAACTGAGGGTCTTTTTCAGCTGACCAAGCAATCCGCTATGTTGAAAGTTCAATACAAAGGCAACATACGGCATACAAGCTTTATCACTATATGTCCTAGACTAAGTGGCAACTAGCATACTCCTTTGTGCAACCTTCACAAGTCAAGCATACAGTCAAACACATGCATGACCGCTTCTCCTCAAGCTCTTCAACCCATGGCACTCATTTGCAGCAGGCTTTGTGGATTCTTCAAGATATGAAAATGATATGCTTATGTGGTTCCTTTAAAAATCAACCACTTCAAGCTACAAAGACTTGAAGAAGCCAATGAAGGAACCAAGATCTAAAATCTGTATGAGAGTTTTTGTAAAATTTGTGATAAACCAAAATAACCCACAAAATACTTTCAAATTTTAGAAGAACACAAAAATAAGTGAAAAAATCATTTTAGATGTGTAATTTCAAAACCATTTTCTTACTTGCAAAATACACAGAAAAATTCCTAATAATACTTGCTCTTTCTCTTAGTCCTTAGACGAAATTCCCAGCAAGCATCCATAAACTAAACAAGGCCGACGCGGCCTATATAAAAAACGCACCCTAGGTCACCTAACTCCACACACGTGGAAGCTCAAGAATGGCTCTCCACAAAAGACAAAATTGAGGCATATTTTTTTGTCCTAAAAAGGGATTCTAGGATTTCAGAGAATAAGAATGAGGGGTGAGATATTTTAAACTTACTCAGTTTTGCAAAAACCATGTGGAGAAGATGATGAATAGTAAAAGTTAAAAATATTTCATGTGGAAGGATAAGGACATATAAGCGGGGCAAAGAGAGAGTGAAAAGAATATGATTTCTTTGTTAAAAACAAGGGAGAACCATCTGAGGTGTAAAAGAACTCAACCAGGTCATGTGCTAGTTATGTAACCTCATTTAAATGTTAAAAACGCATGTGCAGTGCACCTGTGAAGAAATGTGACATGATGATCACTGAGTGACATGTCATACACACACAAAACTAAAGCAGTGAATATGCATGAGATGCATAAAACCTTTTACCCTTTTGCATTTTTCACTTTGATCTTGACTTCTTCATGCCAAATGTTTTTTACCTCAAATCTAACCTAAAGCTTGTGAGAGTACAATTATAAATTAATTACAATGTTTTATTAAGTAACTAACCAACTTAAAATCCTAGAACTGATAAATAAAAAATTGTTTCAAAGGACATTTTAGTCGATAAGCCAAAATTGGGCGTAAGTTCACGTAACAAGGCTTGCAGATTTTTGCTTTATGGTTTTTGTTTGTGGAGAAAGAAGATTTTGCAATCAGCACATTCGGAAATCATGGGCCTATATATCTGCAAATTATGGACTAGTCTTTTTGGATTATAATAAGCCCAATTCTAAATCTCAGTGCAGGTCTTCCAAGTTCCAATAACAACAGGAGAAGTAATCTTCACATTCAGGTTTTAATAAAATTATTAATGACAAGTTTATCTTTTACAAAATTATTAAAAAAGACTCCTTTTAAATTGAAGGTTCAAATTACAAATTAGTTCATTGAACTATAGGGGTACTTTCAATTTGCTTCTTAAATTAAAAAAACTTTTAAGTACATCCATAGACTATTTGAAACCATGTAACGTTAGTGATTCCGTCCATTATTCCGTTAAATGCTGACATGGCTTTGTTGATTGGGTTTTTTTAATGACATGGATGTGATGTGGATGCCACGTGGACAACAAATTAACAAAAAATGCTAAATTACAAATTAGCCCATCGAACTATATGGGTACTTTCAACTTGCGGCCTAAATTAAAAAAACTTACAAAATCAGGGATACTTTCAAATTGCTTCATAAATTAAAAAAACTTACAAAATAAGGGGTACTTTCAAATTACTCCCTAAATTAAAAAAAACTTACAAAATAATAGAAATTTTTTTTTTCTTGCTCCTCCATCTATTTCTCTATCTGATTTCGTTTTCTTTTTCTTTTTTTTTTTAATTTGATTGAGTTTAATTATAATGAAAACCCACAGTGCAGATTTGTACATTTTTATTTTTTTATGTTTTTTAAATCCCAAATGAACTAACAAGCTTAGGAATTTCAACTATAACTACATTAATCCCAACGCAAGCCTCCCAAAATTTGGGAGCTCAAAGTCTGCCTTTTTCTTTCTTCATTTTCTTTAATTTTATATCTTGGGGTTTTTTTTTTATTTCGTGAAAATGGGTCTTCAACACATCAAGAGTGGTTGTGATGGCTTGAGTGGTTATTAAGATGTTAAAATTTTGGAACCTCTTGTTTATCTTTATCCAATTTATCAACTTTTTTCAATCTATAACTCTTTTGAGAAAGTTGATAAACTGGATGAGGATAGACAAAAGGTCCCAAAAATTTCACATCTTGATATCCATTCAGACCATCACAATCTTCAGGTGAAGACCCATTTTCATCCGAAAAAAAACCCCAAAAGAAAAATTTTAAGATAAAAAATCAAATAAAATGAAGAAAAGCCAGAAAGAAAAAGGCAAATTTTGAGCTCCCAAATTTTGGGGGGCTCGAGTTGGGGTTGAAATTCCTAAGCTTGTAGTTCATATGGGATTCAAAAAGAAAAATAAAAAAACATGTAAAAATTTGTAGTGTGAGTTTTCACATAATTAAATCCAATTAATTTACCATAATCAAATTAAAAAACAAGAAGGAAAAAAAATGAAATCAGAGAGAGAGAGAGAATAAAATTGTATTATTATTATTTTGTAAGTTTTTTAAGTAGAAAATGATATTTAAATCAATAAAATATTCTAATATTACATAAGGTCAATGTAAACTTTCTTTTTCCATAATGGTCAATGAATTGTGAAATTATATCCGACTTTAGTCACTAAGGCCAATCTACTTTTGGTCAATAGTAACTAAAATGAAATTATAAAAAAAATTTATTGATTAAAATGTAATTGTGAAATGTTTTATTGATTTATTTGTAATTAACCCTTTACTTATATGTAAAATATTGTAATTGTGATTGATTTAAAAATGTACTGATTTGTAGTGTGAGTTTTCATATAATTAAATCCATTCAATTCACCATAATCAAATTCAAAAACAAGAAGAAAAAAAAAGAAATCAAGAAATAGATGGGGGAGTAAGAAAAAACAAATTTGTATTATTTTGTAAGTTCTTTTAATTTAAGGAGCAATTTGAGAGTACCCCTTATTTTGTAGGGTTTTTAATTTATGGAGCAATTTGAAATTACCCATATAGTTAGATGAGCTAATTTATAATTTAGCATTTTTTTTTAATTTGTTATCCACGTGGCATCTACATCACATCTACATCATTAAAAAAACCCCAGTCAGCAAAGTCATGTCAGCATTTAACGGAATAATTGACAGAATCACTAACGTTGCATGGTTTCAGATAGTCTATGAACGTACTTGAAAGTTTTTTTAATTTAGAGAACAACTTGAAGGTACCCTTATAGTTCAATAGACTAATTTGTAATTGATCCTAAATTGAATTGAGTAAAAGTCAGCTCGCACGTGAAGGAAGACGATGCAAATCAATGCCCCCATTCTGAGTGAAGGCCAGCCATGCATGGTTGATCTTTGCAAGCTTGAATTTGATTTATATTCACTCCTTGCAAGTTGACTTGAATAAGTTGTTTAAGCATCAGCTTCGTTGCTTCAATAAGTTGCTGATGGATAATCTTTCCTTGGGTCTCTGCAACTTTTGATGCTAACTGGATTATCTTTTCCGACCAGAGACAATTTTTTTATTAATATAATACATAATCAATAGGCTATTTATCAAACTTAACCAATGGGTTAATCTAATGGATTATCTTAAATTTTCTTTCTTTCCTTATCTGGATCTCCCTCATCTCTCCCATTGACTGAAAACCCATGAATACCTTTTAAAGGGAAAAGATTTTGGGCCTCAAAAGATTGTGCCTCAATTGTGCCTCAATCCTATGTGGCAATATTAATTGGACACATAAATAGTTAATTTTTTATTGATCGTACACATCACCATTTATGTATAATATTATACTAAAATCATTTTTATTAAAAGACCATCTTACCCATAACAAATTAAATGATAGTAGTAATTATTATTATTATTAAACTTTTATATTTATTATCTATAACTCAATTAAATTATTGTTTGAAAAAACGTTATTATGAAAGTATCAAAGTTGTTGAAGGTACTGCAGGATGTTCATCTCCACCTGGAACATAAGCTTATGTTTGTACTAATTGCTCTATTTAAAGTCTAAATTTGGTTGTTTCTCAAAAAAAAAAAGTCTAAATTTGGTTGCATAAATATGCATAGACACAGACTTTTGTGAAATTGTATTATGATGAGTGAGCCGAATAGTAATGGTTGTCTATGGCCTGTGGGTTGATTTTAGTATCTATAGATTTTACTGTGTACAATATTGGGGTTATGTTTCAAGATTCTGCAAGGGTACTTGGAAGGGAAGGGGCATTCTAGCAGTAATCGTTGCAGTAACATATATTTGAGGATTTTTTGTTGATGTTTTCCGGAACAATACTCTAGAACATGTTCATTGGGAGACATGTTGTACTTATATTCTTATATATACTTAATAGGCTCTGTTTATACTTATATGCTTTGTTCAAGTTCCCATTTTGTTCCTATGATCTTGTTGAATTGTTTGGTTAAATTTTGATTTTAGCCGAATCAAAAGAGAAGAAAGTTTTATATTTAAATTGGAGTTACTGTATTATTTTCTAATTATAATCATCTAACACTTTCTTCAGGGTTTTCTTTTGTTTATTTTATCTGTTCATTTGTTTTTTGTTGAACCCTTTTTTATTTTTTTTGTGATGATGTCGTCAAAATTATTGAACCCTTTTTTTTTCCTGTGATTCATCTAAATTGCTGAACAACATTGTCTTGTTGTTTTTCAAGACACTAATTTTAATTGGCCAATGAAAATCTCTTTTAAATCTTGTTCTTTAGTAATTTAATTTAAATTTTTTAAGATATTTAATAAGAATAGACAAGTTTTTTAAAAATCTTATGTGGCAAATAATTATGAGGTGTCTTTAAATTAATTAAATACTATTATTACGTGGAAAATCTATATCATTGAGGCACATTGAGGCACAATTTTTTGAGGCCCTCTAGCACTCCCCATGCATGTATATGGAGGATACATATATAAATGCCCAACAAGGACCAGGACTTTCAAACAAGTAAGTGTTGCGTACCCTTCTTTTATGCAGCATTAATATATGGTTTTTAATTTATTCAACCTAATAGAACTAATTTTCAGAAAGGTCTTTGTTGCAGATGCAACATGCAAGACCAACTCATGTAAGAGGTCCTTAAAGTTTTGCATTATTAATTAATCTAAGGAATTGATGTTCATTTGCTGATCGATGGCGATGGTACTGATATTTTGGGTTGACATTAATTAATTATAATTCTTAAACAAACTGGAAAAGAAAATTCCAGAAATTGCGAGGAGTACAAAACCAGGGAAGTAATCATTTGGACTTCAGATCTAGCCACAAAAGCAAATGCAGAACTAAAGAAAACTAATAAATGAATATGATGTAGAACGGATGGCGATTCAGTTTGAAGAGCAGCTTGAATGACGAAAACGAGGAAAATTATTTCTATTAGACTTTGCTCTGAAGCTCGAATATAGTCGATTTACATATCAAATCGAAGAGAATCGCGTCACGATTCCAACTCATTGCTAATTCTGTGACTGATAGACTTTTTCGGCCATCCGAGATCATTTAGGGCCTTAAAACTGCGTTTGAAGTTTCGGACCATTTTATTTATTTTTTGTTTTATTTTATTCGGAATTCTTTTGGCCCACAGGCCTTAATTATGAGTTCGTTTACCCTAGGGTTTATTAAAAACGTTTTTAAGGTTTTTCCTAAGTTGATATAAGAACTTTTGACAATTATTGAATAAATTTTAAGTTTTCTCTCAAATTTCCTGGTGCACTCCAGAATTCCTTTTTTTTAGATTTACGCTTGTAAATCTTGGTCTCTTACATTGCATCAGAATAATAAAAAAAGGGAAATCATTAAAGTTGACCAAGTGTGGGGCTTTTTTTTTCCTTGAGATTCCAGTTTTGCTTGATCTGTTGTCCAATTTTTCAATTGTTGATGTACTTCACATTTGTAATAACGGGGGTCACTGCTTAGTCTGTTTCATTTTGGTTTGTATTGATCAAGTGGTGTGGGTTGATGATAGTCCTTCTTGGTTTATTACAACTCTCAACCGCGATGTAACCCTTCAATAATATATTTGGTTAAGGCCTTTTTTCTCTCAAAAAGAAAAAAAAAGTTGACCAAGTGTGGCTAATAGAGTAATAGTCAAGGTCTAGCCAAATTTGCTTTGCCTTATTCAGATTTTACTGTCTATGGAGGAGGAACCACATTTTGCTCCATTTCATGTAAGTTTTTCTTGAGTAATGAAAGTTTTTGATTACCAAAAAGAAAAGGAGTGGTATATCATGAAACAAGTACATATAAGAGAAATTAATGATCGAGTTTGGTCTTTCTTATGTGTAGAAAGATATCTTACTTGTTTTCAAATTATATGCGTTCATCTAATTATCTTCCAACTTATGGGAGGTTTAATTTGGTGAGGAACCAATGTGGCCAATTGTTTTCACTCACAATTGTTTTAACTCATTGAACCCTCCTAATAGTCCAATTTTTTCGTATGAATGTGAGAAAGAAACTTGACAAAATGTTTCAAAGAAGCTAGTTGAGCCAAAAGATCGAAATGGAAGTATTTGAGAACTACTTTCTCTTGAGAGAAAAAATTATGTGAAAGTTTCATCTTCTTGTCCACGAAGAATTTGCCATGATTTGTATAATAAACTTACGTTAAAGTATAAAATAATTAGGAAATTTCATTAATAGTAAACCATTCATAATCTCCTATTTTGAATTTGGTTATTTCAAAACATTCACCTTCAATAAAATTACGTCGATCCAACCCCTTTATTAGTCACATAATCTCTCCCAAAATTTCCTAGTCAACTAATACTTAACTACCCCTTTTTTGTTCGATGATAACCTAGGATCACTTAATCTCTCTCTCTCTCTCTCTCTCTCTCTCTCACTCTCTCACTCTCTCTCAAACCCAGAAAATGAAGAACACCATTTGCGTTTCCTCTCTATCTCATCATATTCATCATTTTTTGCTTTTTTGTTTTACATTTTTGTTTAGTTTAATTTTTTGATCAATAAACTGTCGACATTGTCGACCACGTAGCGACATAAAGGGTGTTTAGTTTAAAATGTGTACAAAGAGTGAAAAAGTAAAAGCTGGAAAGGATGACCTAAAAAAGTAAGAGAGGAATTAAAATGGCCTATGTAATGAAATTTTCCAAAATAATTATTAGCTCACATCCTAACATCTTAAGGCGCTAGGAATAAATCATTGAACTTCATAATAGTATCACAACCAAAAATCGTCAGTTAAAATCCCTACAATTATAGCTAGCCTTCTAATACAAGTTGTATTCTACATGCATGTTTATCTCCAATAGTAAATAAATCTACATATGTAATTTTTCTAACCGTTTAAACTTTTTAGAATAGCCAAAAGACATTTTATACACCATAACATCATCAATATCATATTTCTTACTTATTTTGGTAAAAATAAATGATCATATTTCAAAATTAAGACAATTCAACATTTTCTCATAAGTCATAAGGCATTTTAAAATATATCTTATTTATTAGAAAAATGTAGTGTTTATTACCTGTCTAATGTTATTTGTTTTCTTTAATTTTCATCGATCTATTTTGATTCCCAAGATTCTAATCATATATAAATGAGTTCACATGCAAAAATGATTAATTCAAAGTGTGCATAGGACAAAGAAGAAAGGGTGTTGGTCAAAGAAATTTTCAAACCCCAGCTGTATAATCCCTAATCCCAACAAATAGATTATCCTAAGTTACCATTCGATTAATTAACAGTGGTCCCTCAAAACAAACTTTATCTAATCCACAAAAAATTAATTAATTAATTACACATGGTGCTACATATTTCACTTAAACAAATATCACGTGTTGCTCGTGAATCCTAGTTAATTACTATGTGTCCAAATGTCTTCGACATTGACTTTTATAATGTCAACCCTCTTGGTTTAGTAGAAAGTCATAATTGTGTTGATTTAGTAAAACCCTTTGACCTTCTTTATTTTGGACTTTCAACTTATAACTTAGTCATGACACACTGTATTCATTAGTCTGCATGTAGAGGGTCCTCAAATTTTAAGGACAAGGAGCATTCAGAAGCTCAGTATTGCTGCTATACAATCATATTCACATCAGGACACCTCAGACAATGTTAAAAAAAATAACTAATAACTAATAACTAAATAAAATAGCTTAAACATATATAGTTATTTCAATTTTTACATATATATTAAAAAAACTCGCATCAATTGAAAATCAAGAAAAACAAAGACAATTAGTGCAAGGATTGGAGAGGATATGTTAGAGAGGTGTGGCTATGTGGATCTAAAATTGAAAGAGTCTAAGAGGCTTTGGGAAAGAAATGGAATTTGGGAATGTCTTGAAGATAGCACGATAGGTTGATTAATTAATTTTACCGAGTGTTTATCTAATATTTCTCAAACTCATTTCTCTAATATTTCCAAAAATATTAAGTGCAACATGCAGCTGTTTCCGACCTCATATATACATATTTATTTTTTGCGACACTTTATTGTTATTGTAGTTTTTGAAATTATTATATAATTGTAACATGAATGGTGTTATCTAATCTATTTGTTTTGTTATAATATGAGTGCACTATAAATTAGTGTTTAGAATTTTAAATATTAATAATTGTAAGCGTGTTATCATTTTAATGAATTGATCATACTATCAAAAAATGTTATGAGTATACATAATAATTCTCGCATTTTTAAGGTGACATCCATGTATCCTTACCAAAAATTATATATTTAATCCTAAATTCATAAATTGCCTAAATTATGCTAAAATATGCTTTCATCGTACACTCAAATAACTCCTGAAAACAAAGTAACAAATAGGGAGAGCGCTAGAGGGCCTCAAAATCAGGTGCCTCAAAATGGCCTCAGTGACATGAAATTTTCATGTCGTAATTTTGTTTTATTAATTTAAAGCCACGTCATAATTAATTACCACATCAGAATTTTTAAAAACATATCTATCCTTTAATTCCCTTTTAATTAAATTTTATATTAAATTACAAATAATAAGATTAAATTATGATATCAATACTCATGGAATCATCCCCTCAAAATCCACTTCCTGATGCTTCCTAATTTGCTGTTGCAGGGCTCTAGATTTTCTCAAGCAGCTGCAGCCTTGCATGAGTTTAAGTCCCTCTGTGTCGAATCCGAAGAGAAAGATTCATCCCTATAGTGGCTTGGAAGGGTACAGAGTTTCTGTAACTCTAACCCTGCTATAAGTACATTTAAGTCTTCTCTTCTTTTTTTTTTNTTTTTTTTTTTTTTTTTTTTCCTTTTATTAATTGATCTTGCTTAGTCAAATGCATCTGAAGTCATGAGATCCTATAATGATTGCAAAAATTTGTCATGTTCTAGATTATAGGCAAGCTCTATACATGA
>QANT01009272.1:0-13569 GCA_003254885.1 Purshia tridentata | reverse complement strand
TGCCCCTGGAGGAAAGAAGAATGTACTCCTCGCAATGGATTACTTCACAAAATGGGTCGAGGCAGAGGCTTATGGAACTATCGATGCAACCAGCGTTGTCCGCTTCGTTTGGAGAAATATAATATGCCGTTTTGGAGTGCCACGAGCCATGGTTACAGACAACGGCACACCCTTCAATAACAAAATATTCAAAGCATTTTGTACCGAGAAGGGAATTCAACTTCATTTCTCTTCTTGAAGCTATCCCCAAGCTAATGGACAAGCAGAGAAGACGAATAGAACAATCTTCGACAGCATCAAAAGACGGCTCGAAGGGGTCAGGGGAAAACGGCATGACGAACTTCATCATGTTCTATGGGCCTATCGAACCACTATACCACTATACGAAAGCCCACTGGAGTTTTCTTTAACTTATGGAGTAGAGGCGATAATTCCCATGGAGATAGGTTTGCCAACCACGAGGACATTATCAGCTGAGAATGAAGAATTGAACGCCATTCAACTTCGACACACTCTCGATCTTGCGGAAGAGAAAAGGATGGCAGCATCAATTCTGTTGGCAAATTATCATAACGTGGCAACTCGACATTTCAACCAGAAGGTACACCATAAAACCTTCAGAATTGGAGAATGGGTTTTAAAACGAATTATGGATCAAAGTGTAACACCCCGCACTTTTCAAAATGGTTTTGAAAAGCTTTTTAAAGATTTTCGGGATTTTAACTTGAAAGTAAAACGTTTTGGAGGTTTTGAATTTTAAAGTTTGACTTTTAAAAAGGGGTAAAAAGTTGACTTTTTGTTCGGGCAAGGTTTCCGCGTTGACTTTGGGTCCGTTGGAAAGGTCTCGTCCTCAAGAGTTCATAGACACGTAGCACGCGTCTAACGGAGCTACGGTTTGAAAGTTACGGACGTGTGAAGAGAAGGACACATTGGTAATTTTGGAAAAGTTGGATTTAAAAAGGGGCACAGAACCCCAGAAATCTCAGTTTCTCTCTCCCCTCCCGATGGTTCTCTCCCTCTCTCGCGCGACACAGCCCAGCCGCGCCTTTCGCCCGCGCGTGGGGGCGCATCCGGCAGCGGGCCGGCGTGGTCCTCGGCTCGCCGTGCTCGCCGGCTTCCCCTCTTCCTTCCCATGGTGGCGGCTCGCCGTGAAACAGCTCGGAAAGAGAAAACCCAACTCGTGCACAGTCGGCGTCGGCGGCAATCTCTGTGTTTCCGGCGCCGACGAGGCTCAACGACCACCCAGACCTCTTCCTCTCGTCGAGCCCAGCTTGTTGGTGGGTTCGATTGCACCGTTGGACCGCCGTGGGCGGCGGATCGGAGCTAGGTGTGCCGCCGGCTTTCCGGCCAGTTTTCACCCTTTTCCGGCCACTTTTGGCCGTCGACCCAGGTTCGAGTTTTGATCCCCTCAATCTCCTCTACGTGCCCATGTAGTTTGTTTTAGCTAAACACGACTTTCATTTTTGACAGTTGACCGCAGTTGACCGCTCGTTGACCGCTGTGGGCTTCGATGCGTGTGACGGTTCCAGCGACCGTTTTCTGTGTTTTCGGCCTCGGGCCAACCACCCGAGCTTGTGGGTGAGTTCTCGGACCTTCCGCGTGGTTTCCGAGGGTCAGGCAACCCCCGTGCGTGGTGGTTCCCGCCCGTTTCCGTGATTGTTTGGCTTGGTTGTGAACTGTGTTGTTGTTTCTTGGACTGTCTGGTCTTAACAGGTACGCTCGGCTTGGAAAATTGTATTCCCGATGCCGTTATGCTACCGGATTTTAGAATCCGAGCAAAGGAGCCACGAAGGACACGAAGGGTAGTTTAGTCTTTTCGCGTGGTCACGGTGAGTGAACCCAGGACCCTTTAATCCTCAGTTAGTTAGTTACTTGGCTGTTTTGAATGCTTGGTTGTTTGGTTGCTGGTTGCTAGTTAAGAGGGGGTTACGGAATTAGGAATGAAATACCGATCATTTAAGGATTATTTGAGGTTACAGGATTAAGTAAGGTTTGGAGCTTCAGTGAGGATTTTTAAGTAAGAATTTAGTGGTTTGGTTGAGGATAATGAGTCTAGGTAGAGACTCTTGGTTAGGATTGGGATTCCCGGGGTTTTAAGATTATTGCTTTTAAAGGTAGTTTAGTATGGATTTGGTTTTGGAAACTGATTTGAGAATTCAGTTTATTCTCGGATGAAACTAAAGATTTGATTTTACTTATCCATTTTTGATGACGTTGGTTCTTTAAGAAACGATTTAATATTAAGTTCGAGTTTTGATTTCGATAGATTTTCTGTTATATCCGAAAAGGTTTTGAAAATGGTTTTCGGTGATTTGAAATGGAAATATCATTTTCGGATTGGTACGGTTTTCAAAGCACCCAGTTGCTATTCGTACAGCTTCTCAGGTTATACAGGTCTTTGGGACCCATCACGGCACACACATAGGCTTTGGGCCGTGTGTCGGGATGCCTCGCCCTTTGGGGGCAGTCTGCGTGCACGTACGACATTCTGGCTTCTTGTACGACGGCGAAGCGACGGTACAAGGGCCACCGAATCCACTCGCATGACGGCGTTACGACGGTGCGGGTGGAAGGATAAGCATGTACGACATCCTGGCTTCTTGTATGACGGCGTAGCGACGGTACAAGGGCCACTAAATCCACTTGCATGACGGCGTTGTGACGGTGCAAGTGGAAGGATAAGTTACTTGGGTGCTTAGATGGAAAACGCTCATTTGAAAATTATGTTTTTTATAATTATCTTCCCTCTATGTGAATTATAGATTTCAGTTCTGAATTAATATTTTGGGAGCTTGACCAGTTTGATCAATTTATCAGAGTTTTCAGTTCTGCTTTTATAAATTGGGACTTTGACCAGTTCTATTATTTTCTAAAAGAGTTTTGCAAATGGATTTTTAAAAGCGGATTTCTACAAAGAGTTTTTAGTGGATTTTTATGAAATTTTTAAAGCTAGGGGAATCTCAAAGGGGTGAAGTGAAGTGTTGGGAAACTTTGAAAAAAAGGGTTTTGGTTTTAAAGGTTTAGGCGAGAATGGGTTACCGGAGTTTGAGTAATAAAGGTAAATTGAGATTTGAGAGTAAGTAAAAGGTTTCGGAGTATCAGAGGTTTTAATTGAGGAATTTAATTGAGAATAGTGGGAAGTATTAATTGAGGTTTAAATTGGTTCAGAATGGATATCAAGGATTTTAAGTTTATTGGAGAATCTAGTGAGATTCTAAGTCAGGATCTTGTGATGTAATTCGAGGTGATTTCCAGTTAGGGGATCAATTGAGGCTAATTGAGGTATTACAGATTTGGGACAGTGAATTGGATTGGTTCGAGGATTGGTAACCAGGATTAGGGATTATGATTTATGATTTGAGGTTTGACTGTGATTTGAGGCTTGAGAAGGATTGTGCATGTGATGATTTTACTGAGTATTTTAATTGAGTTTATTTTTTGGTTTACAGTAGGTTTTCACTCATACGAGCTCTAGTGAGCTTACCGGGTTTGTGTGTAAACCCGGTGCACCTGTGGTTGGGTGCAGGGTTTGGTTTTGCAGGTTGAGCAGGCTGAGGAGGCAGTGGAGAGAAGACGAGGCAGTGGGACCAGCAATGTTTCAGGGACTTGATTTTACAGTTTTAATTTCGTGTAAAAGGTTTTTCATTTGGTTTTATGTGGATTGTTTTGTAAAATTTCAATTGTGCTTTTATAAATTATTTTATATTCATGGCTCACAGTTTTATAAAAAGGGCACACAGGGAACAGTTATCAGTTTTCAGCAGTTTAGGCACGTGCCCGAGGGTCGGGGCGTGTCACAAAAACCCACATCGGGAGAACTACTAGAATCTAGAAAGTTTAAGAAAGTATGGGAAGGCCCTTACGAAGTCATGGCAGTCTTCGGAAAAGGGGCCTACAAACTTCGAGAACTCCGGACTGGGAAGGAATTGCCGAGACCTTGGAATGCCATTCATTTGAAAAGATATTATGTTTGAAATTATTCTTGTTCATTATTTCTTCATGCATATTACTTTTTCGAGGGATAGTATTAATAACAACTGATGGATTTGAATGAAAATTGAGCATCTCCTCTTGAAAATGCATATGTTATGGACGTCTTCCATCGAAGCACTGAACGCTCGAAAGGATGACGTTCAAGGAAACTACGTACGCTACAAACGTCTTCGATCAAAGCAATGAATGTTTGAAAGAAGGCGTTCGCGAAATTGCATACGCTATGAATGTCTTCGATCAAAGCAATGAATGTTCGAAAGAAGGCGTTCGCGAAATTTGCGTACGCTATGAATGTCTTCCATCGAAGCACTGAACGTTCGAAAGAAGGCGTTCGAGAAATTGCGTACGTTATGAATATTTTCAATCAAAACACCAAACGTACACGACATATGCAAGAAAAATGTATTTAATAGTTCATCTTTATTAGAAACAGAAAAACAGGTTACAGAAGGAACACGCGCAAGTTGGATTCACACAAAAAGATGAACTTCTCAAAAGAAGGAGCTAGCCCTTCATGGAATGTCAAGTTCGTCATTCAGACTTTCCCAATCCAAATTGGGAAAAACAACACGAGCTTTGGACTTAAAATAGTCACATCCCTGGGTGAAACCATCCTGGAAGCCCGTAGAATGTGCTGAACTAGTGAAACAACACGCTTCATGAAGGAGTCGTTTCAGGCGATCCACTTCCCGACAAGCTGCAATCAAATCGAAATGCGCCTCACCAAGACGCCTTTCGAGGAGGATTCTTGAGGAATGAATTGAATTAGCACTTCTCCTCGAAGGTCCAGCCTCAAAGTCATGACGTCGACTCAAAAAAGAGGGTGATCGAGTCAACTGAACTGCATGAAGGCTGTTAGATTTGCGTGTTGGGGACAAAGGTTTAGAGATGTCATTTCTATGCCTCATTTCACCCACCCTTGATCTTGAACGAGACTTCATAAAGGAGCTAGTAGCCTTCGAGTCTAGTGAACCTGAAGAGCTCAAGGAAACAGAAATTCTAGGCGAAGCAGTTGGCTTTCTCTTCTTACTCGCACGAAGCTCAAGGTGAAGTTTGATCTTACGTTCTTTGCCCATGGTTATCTCAAAGTCTTCACAGTAAGCACAACTTTCATGTATTCAACAATGACAGAGACCAGGTATTTATACTTGAAATGATCTCTTAGTATGCGAATTTTATGCTACAAAGTTAATGCTACTGATATTTCGAGGATATTACGTTACTCTTTGTGGGTTTAATACCAGTAAGTGAAATTTGAATTTGAAACCAGCAAAATTAAAAACAAAACAAAATTTAAAATTCAAAAGAACAGTTAAAAAGAAGGGCTGAAATTTGTAACACAGATTACAACCAAAACAAAGTTGAATTAGAAGTTCACAAATTCTTTACAAAGTAAAACAAAGTAAAGAAAAACTATTTCTCGGTCGGAGGATCAGAATCATCGACCATAGAAGATGAAGGGGGCATCGAAGCGTCAGCATTGGGGGCAGAAGGGAGATCTCCTTAAAGTGGATCTTCAGCAACCTCTTCATCAGAAGAAGGGTTCGATCACCGGGGCGCATCCCGAGGAGGTAGTCATAGGGCTCGGTGATCTTCTGAAGAGCATCCACGGCTTCTAGGCCCTCGTACAAGCGACCATCTTTAGGTTCAACCCTCTGAACCCAGCCAAGCTTGAAAAATCGAGCTCGATCGATGCCAATCAAAGTCTGGCAGTCGTCGAACTCAGCCTGGCGTTCAGCTTTCTCGATCGCAAGCTCTTTCTCCAGTTTAGCCACCCAAGCCCTAGAACTCTCAAGCTCTTTCTGCGCACCCTCGAAATTCTCTGCATGCAGATCTCTGTCCTCTTCGGCCCGGCATCGCCTAGCATTTGCCTCTGCCAATTCTCTCTTGACTTGAGAAAGTAGCGCCTCGGCGTCAGCAAACTTCTTCTTAGCAGCCTCCCCTTTCTCTTTCTCCTGTCGAAGCTCTTGCTTCACCGCCAGCAGATGACTGGTCAGGTCCACGTTCAGCATGTTCACCTGTAAAAAATAGAAAAATGCATACAGTTAAAAAAAAAGAAAAAAAAAAGAAAAGGAGACTTGTCGACATACTTATTACTGTATAGCTAGCTACGTGGGTGGCAGCAATGAGAGCCCCATCATTCAATTGAGAGACCCCAGCAGTATCTTGAGGAAGCACGCAACTCCTCGTGATCGTGATCGCAGTACTCTCATCGTGGACAGCAGAATCACTCAGCAAAACCCGAGACCCATCGGATCTCTTCATTTCGGGGACAAACGATGGAAGGGAAGCAGCTGGACGAACGCTCGAACTTGGAATTCGAGGAGGTGAAGAAGCAGTGAGTGGAGGTGGACTTCGAGAACCTGCCATCGAAGAAGAAGTTTCGATAGCTGCAGCTGTCGAAGGGGCGGGGGCATCGAGCACAGGTCCCTCATCGACAGTCGAACCAACCTTCGCCACCTTAGGCTTCGAAGGGGCTTTTCGATCATTCTTCTTCCTTTTCTTCTCGAGAATTGGGTCCTTCGCAGGCTCAAGTTTTCTTCGCTGCATGCTGATTTCTTCGGTATCAAAAGCGGTTTCTTCAGAGTCGACTGAAAGAACTTCGACTTGAGCTTTGAATCTTGCTTTTAGATGCTCGATCCTCCCTCGACCGTCGTCTGTCAGTGCTAAGTCCTCAAAATGCAAAATCAAACCACCAACGAAGTCTTGGGGATCGTAACCCTCGAAGCCAAACCGTTTCTCCTCGGAAAAAGGTGTGTATATGATAGATTGGCGTTGAGAACTGATCCAGTGAAGAATTTAAGGTGTAGAGAACCAGCCGATGTTGTGTTTCGGATTCCCGAGTTCGAAATGAGCCTTAAGGGCCAACAATCTATCATGAACTAACCTGGCCTCCGTAAAGCAAGACTTATTTGGAAACAGAAAACAAAGAATGTTAGTGATCGACAAACGTTGGCAAATGACATCAATTGCGAGGTGACGATATTCATCGAAGTGAGGAATACCAGGATAGTGAGAAAAACGAGATGGGAGAGGCAAATTGATGAGTTCGGGGGTAGCCCACTCGCCGGTCAACATCACTGGCCTACCTTTCCACCCACAATGTGAAGTGGGTCGATCATGAAAAAGTTTGGGGGCATTGGCTTTGGGAGTGAAATAGAAAGTGCACGACCCATCGCGTTCGTTTACTTTACTCCACTTGTAACAGAAAAAGAAGTCTACGAACCCGAAGGCGGCCCCCACAGAAATCCCAAAACCCAAAAGAGCGGAAATTAGTTGAAAGCAACTAGGGTTCAACTGAAGAGGATGAACACCCATTTTGTTGAAGATGACATGAAAAAGGGGATGAAGGGGGAATCTGATATATTGTAGGGAATCTGCCGAATCACTAATGATCCCTCCGGAATACCCTCCCCGGTCGTTACACTACAATTTTCTAGAAGGGATTAAACTTTAACAGTGGGAGGTATTTCGTTATCCCTAACTATTTTCTTAAGTTGTTCTACAAAAGGTTCCCAAAAATAAACCAATTGGGTGAGTTTACCCATAGTAAAAAGAAAAGAAAGACTTACACGGGAATGAGGAAGGAGAGCAAGCTAGGAATCACCGAAGACCCTTGGGCGAGTGGCAGAAAGATGCAAGGTCACAGAAGGGCTTTGTTCTTAAAAGGTTATGTAGAAACTGGAAGATCGTAGGTCGTAACAGAGAAGGAAAATAAACTTATATAAATAAAAGTAGTCGAGAATGAGTGGTTGGGGTAGTCCGGAGGTTCAAGAAGAGCAGAGGTTGAAACGACGTGCCTCGAAACAACCAAAAGGCACCTTTACAACTTACGCCGTCATTTTTCCCCTCTACCAACCAAGTGACACGTGGAAAGTAGAGGGAAAAAAGGGGGCATTGTGGGCGACGAAATAAACTGGGCCCAAGACCGAGGAACAAACAGGCCCAGGGCCTAGTCCAAAGAAAGTTCAGAATAAAAATGAAGTCCAAAAGGCCAAAAGAAATCAAGGTCCAAAAGTGAAAACAGTAACATTATTAATCAAAAACGAACGGCCCATTTATCCCAATTTTAATTACCCATGTACCAAAATAAAGGCTCCAAACGATCAAAAACATTAAAGAGGTATAATGGGAAGAAAGGGCACGAAGGTAGGAAATAACGGAAAATTATTTTACTATAAAAAGGAGAATACATCCGTGTGAGAGAGAGATCGAAAAAACAAAAAAAAGAAGAGAGAAACACTGAAAGACATATTGAATTTTTGCTCATTTTAGCATCGGAGTGTCATTGCAAGTACACCCATCGGGAGAATTTCAACAATACAAATCAAAGAGACATGGAAGGAAGCGCAACAATCAAGAGAAAGGCTTTTAGGGGATTGATCCATTGTTGTTTGTTAAAATTAGGCCCAACAAGAATTTTAGCATCAACAGAAGCACATAACCCTATTCGGCCACTTTTTAAAAATTAAGTGCTACAGTAGCGGCGTTACTATAGCGCGCTACAGTACTTTTAAGAATTGTTACTATTAGACAGTTATAATTCTTACTTTGCAAAAAATTCAAAAATAAAGCAACTTATATAAATTTTATATTTTTTTTTTTTGTAAAAACACATTAACAATAGCATAAAACAAAAAAAATGAAACTCATTTTTTTTTGTTCCCCCATATCTACAGTATTGTTACTATAGGACAATAGCAATCACTTTATTGTTACTGTCATCTTATTGTTACTTTTGGATAGTAACAATCATTTTATTATTATTGTCTGACAGTAATAATCACCTTATTTAAATAAATTTTTTATTCATTTTATATCATAAAACAAGAAATTTACCAAATAATTAATGTAAAGAATCCCATCCTATTTTATCTTCCCACATTTAAGGCCTAGGGACACTAAATATAATAAGAAACTTTGCTTAAACATAGCCACATGTCAACCGCAGATGCACAACATTAACAATTGAATAAACAAATAAACCACCGCTTGGCAAATAGTCAAATCAAATAAAATGCTGATTTTTCTACCAAAGCAAATAGTCACTGCTTGGCTTAAACCATTGCTTTGGCACCCAAAAAGACAAGTTTATGGCTTTTTTCCCTAGATTTAAAACAATAAAATTTGCAAGAAATCTCAAATCAAAGAAGAAGAACAAACTTACTTAGTTGTTCGATGATAAAACCAAGCTTGGTGGTGATGCACTTGTGGTGGCAACTATATGCAAGGCAGGGGCTCTGATAATTAATTGGCAACTAATAATATGGGTTAGAATTGATTTGCTGTGGCTTGCAGAGCTGGGTGGTTATGGTGTTGCCTGTGCTTGTTTGCTAGTTATGCCTGGAGAAGAGGATTAGTTCATGTGAGCACAAGCAGAGACAATGAGAGTGATTGACAATGAGAGATGGAAAGAGATGGAGAAAGACGGAAAAAGATAAAGAAATTAAAATGTGGACAGATAGAGATTAAACTGTGGACTTTATTGTAAATTTTTATTTATATTTACTCGCAATAGAATGAATCTTTGTAGTAAAGGTTTCATAAGAGCAAAATCGAACGCAAAAGAATGTTAATAAAATGGATGCACGTATATAGACTTTAATTACTTTAAAACCAACTTAGTTTAGAAAGACTGATTGATTGTTTTTTTTTTTAAGTTTTGTAAATTTTTATTTATATTTACTCGCAATAGAACGAATCTTTGTAGTAAAGGTTTCATAAGAGCAAATCGAACGCAAAAGAATGTTAATAAAATGAATGCACGTATATAGACTTTAATTACTTTAAAACCAACTTAGTTTAGAAAGATTGATTGATTGTTTTTTTTTTTTTTAAGTTTACTAGACTAAAAAAAAAAAATTTAATTAAGACTAGGAATTTAGATGCAAAAATTAAAAATAAATAAAAGAGCTATAATTTTAAAGACTGGAGAGTAGGTGCAACAATTAAAAAGAAATAAAATAGCAATAATTTAAAAACACAAAGATTAAGGTTTTACATCACCATAATTATTATTCTAATAATTTTCCACATAAGAGGGCACCTAAGAGTCAACTTAATGCCCTCACCCACAATGGTATTTATAATTTAAACTTTATAATTAATTAATTGTGTGGTAGATATTGTTCTTGCTTAAAATTTATAAACTTTAAGCAACTCAAGTGAATCAAACTAAGGAGCAACTAGAGTTCAAAGAGCTTATGTTAAAACAATTGATTACAAAGCAAAAAATGTGGAAATAATTTCTAACTACCCATGATAAATGATATCATGGGTGAAAAATTAATTCTTTCTCATTTTATGAACAAAATCTAGAGTTTGTAAGATCTAAATGGTAGGAAATTAACTAAAGAAAGTTTACTTGATAATTTTCATGATAGTGCTTCCCCTTTACCTTGGTGAGGAGGTTTAGTGACTACCCATGAGTATTAAACTAAAGTAAAAGAAAAAAGAAGGATAAAATGACATTTAAACTAGACAAAGAGTAAATAAAATAATACTTAAAAGCATATAAATAAATTAAAGAGAGAGAAGAAGAGACATGACAATTAAAATAAAATAATAACTTAGAAGCAAATAAATAAATAAATAAAGGAGAAGAAGAAATATATGAAAATCAAACTTTTGTTACATTAATTCTAAAAGTGCATGAATAAAATATTAAAACTTTCTATTTTCTCTAACAAAATAGCTAAAAAGGCATTTGAAAGAAATTCTAAGAGAATATTAAAAGAGGCAGCAAAAAATAATTATAAGGTAAAAATTCTCAAATGTAAGCTAAAAGCTTTTTTAAATAGACAAAGATTAGGATTTTGAATAAGAGTATTTGTCATCAATTTATTATGACATCATTTACACAAGTGTCAGTATGAGATATGGGCGAGGGGGCTGGAGGCAGCCCCTAAAAGCTGTCACTACGCCACATGGCAGCCTGGGATTCGCTGGCAGATTGACTAATCAAAATAAAGAGGAATGGTGGCTGGGCGTGCGGCTGCTTGTGTTGGGAAAAAAGTGAGCTTGGCGGCTTGGCTTGCAGCTAGCTCAGCTGGGAAGGAGAAGGCAGCTTGCGTGAGGAAGAAAGGAAAAGGCAGCTGGTCTTTGGATTTGTGTTGCCATGTGTCGCGCTTCTATTTGCCAAGAGAGAGATTAATAGATGGGAATTTGCTTGAGGAATGAAGGAAAAGCCATCTGGTCTTTGGCTTTGTGGTGCCATGTGGCAGCCAATCAATGGCTCAAAGCTTGAGTAATAAAAAAGCAAAGATGGCTAGCACATTAAATTCATTTCCTTGTAACCATTTCGACTTAAGAAATTCTCACAAATAGATTAAATTAATTTTAAAATGATTTTTTAAAATTATCCAAACATTTTTAAACTTTTTTAACTCTTTAGCACAAAATGAGACAAAAATACCATTACTCCATTACAAGGCCTATACAAATGGTGCATAGACAGTAGACAAATAGTAGACACGTAAACTCGTGTTGTAGGACTATACTGTTCTTAGTTTGTCCACAACTTGTCCACTGTTTGTACACCATGTGTACTTGAAGGAGTTGAGTCTATTTGTACTGCTTGTTTATAAGGCCTGTACAAATAGTGTACAGGCAATGGATAAATGGTGGACACGTTAACTCGTGTTGCAGAACTATACTATCCTTGGTTTGTCCACAACCTATCCACTGTTTGTATACCATTTGTACAGGCCTTGTAAGGAGTGAGGGTATTTTTGTCCCATTTTGAGCTAAAGAGTTAGAAAAGTCCAAAAAATTTTGGATGGTCTAAAAAAGTCATTTTGAAATTAATTTGGTCTATTTGTGGGAATTTCCCTTTCAACTTCAGGGCTTCCTCCTATTTTGGGCTTCCTTCATTTCTTTTAGGCTTCGTATTTTAAAAATCTACCAAAAAGAAAAAAAATAAATTAATTTAAACTTCAAAAATTAAAACTAAATAAAACTAAAAAGATGAGGCAAAAACTAAAATAACCCACTAATTAAATTAAAAAGTTAAAACAACAATTAAAACCAAAGAATTGCTAAAAGACAAGGATTAGAATAAATTATTAGAGGTAAATTAAATATAGTAAAATGAACTCAACGAACTTGCCTGAGACCCAATAAAAAAAGTAGACTTTTGAGAGAATGGCAAGCCCAAAACGGGTTTAATAGTAATTCTACTATTAAAATAAAATTTAATAATTTAAAATTATCTCATTACTTTAAAATGTGAAAAAAATAGAGTTATATAACTTAAAACAAAATAATAATAAAAAACAATAAAATATCAATGGACACGTGCAGGCATGTGCCAAAGGCTAGTATGTGCTTAAAAGATAGTTAATTCGACTACATGGAGATCATTAAAGTTGGTGAACAGATTATAAACACGAACATGTTGCAAAGCTAAAATTAGATTTACATTACAAGATAATGGTATGTAGAAACTTTCTTGCTTTGATCGTGAACACAACCGCGAGCTTGCTAATTATAGTCGGAATGGAGGCAATTTTAAGATCAAATAGGAAAAATTCAGAAGCTCATGTGGGTGTGATTAAATCTATGGTTGGTGCAGGCAAAAGCACAACAAATACAAACTCATATTTAGTCGAAGAAGTTGGCGAATCTCATAATGTTGGGTTTACGAAGAGAGATTGCTACAATCTGGTTAATAAAGAGAAAAGGATTATGCTTGAAGTAGGCTGGGGATGCTCAAAGCTACCTTGATCAATTATTTCAAGCACAGATAAGTTGAACATCGTATGTTTTTTTATACAATACAAGTGTGTGCTTCCACGTTACCCAATATGAATTGTTTACATATTAAGCTTGAATAATGTTACACGTGCGGTGGCGTATTAAGATAAAGATCTCACATAAAAAATGTGAGGCCTTACATACTGTTTTATAAGGGTTTGGACTACTACTCTAATTGTCAATTTTTTTTATGGTAGATACTAGATTTTTTTAACCATTCTCTCTCTCTCTCTCTCTCTCTCTCTTATTTTGCAGATTATGAACACCAACGGTTTCTTCTTCTCTTCCTTTTGTAAAAACCTTAATTTCTTGAATATCTTTAAGAAAAAAAAGGGGCAATAGGGACTAACATTAGTTGCATCATAAAGGGATAGCAATTAAATAATAGAGACTGAAGTGCCTCGATTTGAACAAAAATGGGTGACAATTGGGGGACTAAATTACCCAATTGCCACCCTTTCTGTACAACTAATATTAGTTCCTATTACCTATTTTTATTGTACCAAAAGATCATATAACATTTGGGTTGATTTATGATTCATCTGCTTGAGCACTAGACCTCTTAAATTTGATTTCGAGATAATACCTACATAACATATAATTCTTCTTTGATCTAAATTGAGATCAAATCTGCAAAAAAAAANCTAAATTGAGATCAAATCTGCAAAAAAAAAAAAAAAAGAGGGATTTTTGGGTTTCTATTTGGTGGATTTTGCCAGGAACATATATAGGAGAGTGGAAATGAGGTTGAAGACCGAGATTGATTGATCTCTCACGAAGAGAAGAAAGGTTGACAGAGAGAAGGGCGGGGTGAGATATTCT
>QANT01009271.1:0-27076 GCA_003254885.1 Purshia tridentata | reverse complement strand
GTGGGGTCGCGCCGACGTTTGAGTTAGGTGGGGGTGGGTGGTCCGGTGATGTGGGGAGGAAGAGAGAAAAAAAAAATTTTAATACAAGGGCAAAAAGGGTAAAAAAGGAAAAAATGTTGGGAGGGTGGTCATTTTAGTGTTTTAGGATGGTGTATCTAGCCTGAGACAAAGTAAATTGGCTTATGGAGTTTCGTTAGTTGGTCTTCTTCTGGGCCAGACCTAGCCCTAAGGGTCTCCCTCTGGACTTGAAGATGTGGGCCAAATGAGCTCAATTCGCGGCCCAGGCTTATTTTGCTCGCTCTCAACTTGCTGAATAAAGATTATAAGATTACATAATTTTTGAAGATTATAAGATGTGTGCAGAAATTAAATCTGATGCTTGGTGTAGCCTAATAGCAAGGTCCAAATAAGTGGGTTGTCATGTATCATGTGGACACCTTAAAAGCCCAAATAAGTGGGCTAGACTTTGCTGTAGGCTATAGGTCCAAGAAGGTGGTTTCCATTATGTTGATGTTCCTACACAATTGGGAAAGCTAGATCTGGCTTAACAAATCTATCTACCCCATAGGCCATAGTGGCTGGTGGATCATCACCTCAATAATGCGCACATGCAGCTGCTGGTTTGAGCTACACAGCGCATGATCGATCAAACAATCATAACTCATTAATGTCGCTTCAAGACAAAATGGTCCATTAGCATTTACACGTGCCAAAGAAATTTCATGAAATGACCATTTTTAACAAAAGTTAAAAACTATTTTAATTCTAAAACTGAATCATTACTCGGTTCCAACTTGCAAGAGAGGTAACGGGGAGGAGGGGCTCCTAACTTTAGCCTCGGTTGTAGGGGTAATATTGTCAAACACTAGAGCTACAAGTCCCCACAACATAATCATTCCTTTAATAACCCATTCTAGATGTGAAATAATCAAAATACTTGGAGTAGATGCCAATATGTATACAACTCTTAAGATTTATACTACACAGATGACCCTTTTCACAGTAGCTCTTCACGATACAAACTAAGAATTTCAGATCCAAACTTCCGAACTTTCATTGTTATCGTTTAGATTTAAGATACCCTAATGTAATTTTTTTATTTTTTTATTTTTTTATTTTATAGGTTTGGCACAGGGTCTCCTTAATTAAGGGCATTTTTTTTTTTCCTCTTCAAGTTTTTCCCTCCATGGAGGGTAATGGCTGCTTGGACGATAGGGTAAGGAGCTCTTATTCCATCAATGTACACAAAGAACATATTAAATAAATTAAAATAGAAACGAGAAGACAAGATAGGTCTCTCAACTAACAAGACTTCTCATTTTAAAATATAAAATAAACAAATGACTACCTATTTATTAGAATTTCCTACTGGGCTGATGAAAAAATTCCCATAGTAGCTCCCTGGCAAGCCTTGTTTCTCAACTCTACAACCTTCTTGTGAGAGTTAGAGTGCACTGACGCAACGAATGTAGGACTTGCTGCGGGACGGTACTCTGGAAAGAGGCGGCCGGACCTGTAACGAACCCCACATGCGTTGCAGAGGGTCTTCGGCCCCAGTGGGCCTTCCCTCCACTGTGGGGTCTTTGTCACCGCACAATGCATGCATCTTTTAGTCTCCCGACTCTCACCTGGTTCCTCCAAGGAGAATTTTCTCATCTCTCCACTTGAGAGCTGTGATAGATTCCTTTTCTTCTTCTGTTTTCTTTTAGCAGGGTTCAACATCTCCTCAGTAAGAAAGGCTTGTAAGTCTGATTCAGAAGCATCCAAACGATATAAATTTACAGAGGCAGAGGAATTGGATGAGGTGCAAGGGAATGGGAACCCTGGATTGAAAGTAGCAGGGCCTGAACGTTTGCTTCGTGAACGCTTGCTTCGGATTTTCTTCGTTGGCTTGTTGAATTTGGGATCGAATTGAGCAGAGCAAGAGCCAACACTTTCAGGGAAGGAAACTGCACTAGAGGTTGGGATTAGGTGCATATGTTTATTATCAGCACAATCATCACCGATAAGAATGCTTCTGCCGCAGGTGGTTTTAGCAGCAACACTTGGGAATTGTGTTAGCTGAGAAATTCCTTCACACTGAAAGCAAATCAAAGGACAATAAGAATCAAACAAAAAGAAAAAGATGAGAGAAGGACTGGTGTTTTGTTCCAAAAATTCTGGCTAAAATAATTGAAAACCCAGTTTTCTCTGAAAGAATCAAGACAGAAAAATGCATGCATATTCAGTAATGTAGAAAGTATAATATAAGGCATCCTACCATTCCCAAACATAAAAACAGTTTTATCACGTGTTTCACCATCAACTGCATTAAGGTTATAGATACTTTACATGGAGCACAAAGCCACTATCCAGAGTAGACTATTCTCAAGAAAGGCCAGAATTAAATTGAACAACAAATCACATGGGTAGACTAAAAGTAAGCTTCAAAGCAACAAAGACCCTAACATAATAACAGTCACCTCAGTCCTCTTACGATCTAAAAAGTAGAGCTGAACATCTTCAAGGGAAGCCTACAATTAATTTCTGATACATTGCAGATGCATACTAAGCAGCCTTTTTAAATGAAAGCATATAACTTATCTAAACCCTGTAACCAAAGAAAAAAAAAAAACAAAAAAACCAGGTTTTGTCTGAATTCATCATAATATCCTTTAATTTATTCTCCGACAAATCAATACCGACCTAAAGCTGTGCATCTCCTGTACTTGCAAAATGCATTGGTTCTTTCTAGTCTCAGTATGTTAAAACATACCCTAAGCACGGTGTTCTATCACTTTGTCACCCAGTAATTTTGTGCCCCATTGATGCTTTGGTCTCATGGGGATCTCCATTCAGGGAAAACTGATTCATGAGCTAGATAAGAAAAGACTATTTAGAGATTTGGATTTTGCTACTTTTCAGTACATATGTTACTATGAATTTTTGGTGTTTTTCATCAAAGGATATTGAGAACAAGAGGTCATAACATAAACTAAAATATATGCTTGAAGGGACTTTTAATATTCAAGGAACACCATATAATTTACATCCTATATTATGAAAGTTGTGACCCCCAAAGGTATATACTTATATCTACCCTCTTTCAAAGCATACATATACGTAGGCTACCCATCATCCCTACACTTCGCCTAAAATAAAACTCCTGGTTCTCATTAAAAGGGTCAACTGCACTGCAACCATTCGACAGTAATGTTATGCCCATTTTCGCATCCAACACATACATCATTTAATCACAGTCTTCCTTCAATATTATATACCATAGTGCAAAGCAGCAGACAGAGACAAACTGATGGATATAATAAGCCTTATATTAATGTGGACAGAACATAATAAACTCACGGAAGTTGTCAACAGGTTCTTTTTAAGTTCTGTGTCGTCATTGCGAGTCCTTCCACAAAACCCAACTGGTACACCGACCAAATCCAAGTGAGGCTCAAGGAATTGGAATTTAGTATTCCAATCTTCTTCTTCGGCATTCTCATCGATGTCTTCCATGGGCAAATCAACAGCCTTGATGAAACCATCAAAGAAGTCCTCCGAGACCCCGCTAAAATTCTCGTCAAAGAACCAAGAACCATCCATGGAACTAATATTCTGTTTCACAAATGGTAAGGACAGCAAAGTAAGCCAACGTTAATTTAGCAAACACTAAGATATATGGGCAAACAGAAGAGCAGGCATTGTTTTTTATATTGGTAAAAGAAAATAAAAAATAAAAATATAGGATGATCACAGTAAGAAGTCAAAAAGGAAAAGTTATCTAATGGATTGGATAAATCGTGTTTACTTATCAAACAGGAATTGCATTTAACGTGGGTTTCAGTAATAAATTCATGGGAAAACGTTTTGATTGGGTAAAAAATCGTCATCAATTGAAGGTTACCCAAAATGGGACTCTAATATTCCATTATCCATTTAATTTCCTCATCAATGTTGAATTGGAAACAAAGCAGAAAAACGGGCAGCGTCCTTTTCGGCGCGCTACTGTAAAACACTAGCTATACGTAGTCGTTTTACCATGCCAGAGACTAGAGTAAAAAATAAAAATAAAAAACAAAATCATATAAGTTATAACTGCTCAAAAATCTCAAAGCGCCCTGTTTGGCTTCTGAGAAAATGCTTGAAAAATAAAGAATGCTCGGAAACCACACATTAATTCACATTACACGACGCAATTGAACAATTAACCCTCAGTACAACAACTTGAACAATATTTAATTAAAATTTAAAAAAAAAAAACGAAAAGGAAATGAAAAAGTGTGAGCGAAGGCGAAAATGAAAATGCAAGAAAACCTCTGGAAAAACCCTAAGAGCTCGAATGAGGAACATTGACAAAGAAGAAGAAGAAGAAGAAGAAGAAGAAAATGGACCTCACGCTTTGCTAGCTTGGTGACGTCAGCAGAGACCGCCGTCATTGTCTTGTCAGAAGTGAGAGAGGAGCGAGAGGAGCGAGAGGAGCGAGAGGAGCCGTTCGCTGTTAGCTGATGCAGAGAGGGAGATAGAGAGAGAAGGGGAAAGAAGATGGCCTCTGCCCCCTTTGCCTTTGTCTGAGATTGGATTTAGGTTTTCTTTTACTCTCTCAACAGGAGGAGGGTTACTCTGTGACGCGCCCCCACGCCCACTTACCGTGAGGTCTCAGTCTTACTTCGATCAGATTCAGATTTTGTTCATCTCACACTTCCAGTCAACGCCCACAACGTGCGTACTTTGAAGTTTTTTAAGCATTCTAAGCACTGTAGACTGTGCAACTGCATTATTATTATTATTATTATGCGGAATTCTACTTTTTTGGAAAATATTGTGTAATTCAAAACTTTAATTTTCTAAAATATAATTATTAGTTTTTCTCCTTATCTTTATTCATGTTTTTACTTTTCGAGTTTATTTACCATATGAATATATCCAACAAATCTAAATCTTAATATAAAAAAAACAAACTCGTCATATTTAATGATTCACAAATTAAAATTTGAATAAAGTGGATACAGCGTTGATATAAGTGTGAAGAATCTATACTATATGAAAAAATGTGAAGCTGTCTAGATTCAAAGTTAAGAAATAAATTCACATAAGCTGTAGTTTATGTGCCACAAAATTTTTTTTTTCCATATAAACATACGCGTTACTTCTTCTACAGTTCTACTAGAAGATGATTTTCTTTCCTTTCTAAAAAGAAATTAAAAGAATAAAATGAGGGATTTTAGCATAATTAAGAATCAAAGATGTAAAAATGGGAATGAAATTAGATGTAAATAGAATCACGAAAAGCGTCGGTGGTAATGAGGAGGAGGTGGCATGTCACATGCGGGGCCGTAGTTTTTTTAATGGCATCAATGACTAAATCACCATCACACTGCACAGTTGCACTTATTAAGTGTATCACCGACAATTGGGGAACATTCTTATATTTTATTTTATAAGTCAAATTTTGAGGGAACAAAATTCAAATCTTGTTGTTGTTATCCTTGGGATAGAAAAATTCAATCAATTATGAATCAATCAAGGAGTTATTTTCTGGGTCTTCGTTTGATTGGATTTGGATCTTTATTTTCTACACTGTTTTGTACTCGGAAAAGCCAACTTGGGTCCAAAGGGAAAACTTCTTTTACTTCCATAAAGATAGAGTTTTCTTTCTACTTTGAACTGCCTTTAAGCAAGACCCATAAGCCATTAGTCCTTTATAATTTTACACCAATATATTACTTCGTAAGGAACATGGAACCCCCAATGATTGTTGTGATACAAACTTATGTGCAACAATCCTATTTGAATTTGAGATCAAGCAGTTTGGGTTTAAGGTTTTGTATTTAGCGTTGTATATATAAACATAATATCAATACAATAACAGCAATAGAGGATATGTAGGGCTGCAAAGCCTGCAAATTGAAGGTTAACACCTCGTATGGGCTGATGGATAATCACCAAAAATTTTAAAAAATACAATAAAAAACCATGGATGAAACTGAAAGTAAACAAGTCCCTTCATTTTTATTTATTTTTCCCAACAATTTTGAAGCTTGTGATCCTTAAAATTTATGAGATATATATTCATATTTTAACTTTGGACGTTCTTCTCCGTGCGTTAACAAATACAATGAAGGCCGAAAAGAGTACAACGAGAGGCACGCCTAATGAGAGGGCTTTCCAAGATGTTATGCCTGGCACATTTGAGCTGTTGAACATCCACTCCCACCTCTCCTGCAATTTAAACATTCATTAAGTAGAGGAATTAAGTTCCTTTCAAGCAATCAGATGCTGTGCCAAAAAGAATAAATTTCTCAACATGTGAAATTTAAAAACTTGCGTATCATTGAAGCATGTAAATTGGTAGCTGCAGAAAATGAAGACTTAATTTACCTAAAGGTCGGCATAAACAGCTAAAAGGGATGAAGCAGATATGTTTGGGAACATGTCATGTGATGTGAAATGATGCCAACCATATTGAAAGACTATTTTGTAAACAGGATCAGTTTTATCATTATGTGCAAAACATATAAAACAAAGAAGTAAATATCTTCAGGCCAAAAAGACAAAATAATTATGCTCAAGAACTTGATCATTATTGTCTATATAGTATATTTCAAGTCTAGCACCAGACCTCAAGATGATTAATAAAAGCTAGCAATTGACTTTCATATATGCAGAAAAGAAAATAACTGTATACATTACTAGTAAGAGGTCGACACTAGGCAAAACTGTTACTGTGGACGTCTGGAAGCAGACGAGACAAGATAGGGCTTTGGTACAAAATGAATATCTAACAGTTACTGCATGGAGACAAGCTGCTCTCCATCACTGTCGGGATAAGATTGGGACAATGAAACTCACAAGGATGCTTGGTAAATACAAAGATTTACTATGGATCGATTTGAGGTCAATCAATCATCTGAGCACTAACATATGTGAAGACCCACTAACATACGTGAATGCCTAAAAGAGGATTTCATTATTTTAAACCATCATAAACAGATTCCAACAACAATTACTATTTTAGTTTCAAAGCCCCAGTAACATATATAGAGTTGTGAAGCCTTGAATAAAGGGACTTACTGTTGTTTGCATTGTATGCTTGTGTTGCTTTGCAAAGATATTCTGCGCATATTTATAAAGCTCCACATCGAGGTGGTTAAGTTGCCTTATCTGCTGAAGAACCACTGCAGGAACCTGAAGGCGTGCCTGTAATATTTTCAAGGTCAAAATGTCAATAGAAATATAGTGGGGAAGGAGAGCCCACTTTATGCAAGCCAAGAAAGGTGAGCTATAGCAACTCAACGCTGACACAGAAAATTAAATTTCTTAGAAGACAGTTCACAAGGCAAGATGCAAACAAGAGAAATAGGCTTTGTCATATTATGTTCTATAAATAAGAGGCTTCAGGATATGTTCTAGATATATTGTATATCTAAACCAGAAGAGAAAAAGTACAAGGAGAAATGGATCCTGAGCACCCACATTTAAGAACGATATTTTGGAAAAACTAGAAATACAGGCTACCTCCTTTGTAAAGTTTGCTGGGGATATTCTCTTCAAAGAAGAGATGCGCCGGCGTGTTTGGGCCTTCCGTAAACTAGAAATGCAGTCTTCATAAGCTTCCATAAGTTCTCCCACAGTCATCTAATAAGGTGGTAGTGAGGATCAAAGTCAACATTGTAAAAGTGGAAAACAGATCAACTTTCAACGTGTTAATATGCAAATGGGCTTACATCTTCTTTCACGGCTTCAACAGTTTCAGGTGAAGCAATCTCACTTTCCTTTCCATCTGGGGTGCTGTTCTGTCATATGCAGAAAAAGTGCAGTAAGAAAGCTACAAAAACAATTATCCAAATGCCAAGCATTCCATCTGTTAATAATGGCTTTTGCTAATTACCTGAAGGTCATGATTATCGAGCTTGGAATCTGAAACTGAGTAGCTCTGTTCTGTAGCACAAGTAGAAGAATGAGATAACAGCAAAATTCATTGCTAAATCAACCATAGCTATAATTATCTTAAGAAAAGAAAAACTGACATGCTACCCAAAGTACCATGCAACATAAAATTCTGTAATGCTAAAAACTACTGTTTTAAGGCATCACACAATTCAAAGTTGAAGTACATGTTCTTGACCTTTTTGTGCTATAGGAACTGAACAAACTGAACATGTCCATTTAATTGTTTATGAATTAGTACTCCTGAAAAAGGTTGGATAACAGAAATGTTAAATAGATACCGCACTGACCGGATTTGTCATTAGCAGCACTCTCCTTACTAGAATTTGATCCTCTCAGCTGTGAAATCACCTGGGCACCAACTACATTTGCGAACATGGTAGCAGATTCTCTGTGCTCCTCAGTGAGACCAACATATAACATATCATCCAACCTCTTCTGCAAAATTTACAAATCTCTACCATGAATGCAACCATAAGAGGGAATGGAGATTATAAGAGACATAGTATTTATAGCAAAATACTATACAAAACTTCTAAAGTTAGTTTTCATTACCTTCGCGACTTGAAGGACGTGGTCACCAAGAGGCTTATACTTCTGAACGCAATGGCGCACTGCACGTGACTCTGCTAGATAGGAGTTGTTTGTCAAACCTGCAACCTTTTGAACTAAACAGTCAACCATATATTAAAATCAATGTTATATTGCATACACAGTAGCTTGAATATAAAAAGAATTTCATAATTTCATCTACTTATATCCCACTGGGGCCTCACATCTATTAGATTATTACGAAACCCCAAAAAAAGTAAGATCTATGTTATGATTTATCATTCATGGACATTGATAAGATCCTTCCATTTAGCAGCACCTTGCAAGAATTTATTCCACCACCCTCAACAGTGACATAAAACTATAATTGTTAGTTTGATCATTACCAAGAACAGACTTTTTGGTACTACTTCCAAGTTAATCAGATAAAAAAAAGCCAAGTCAATCTTCCTGTTGATCAATTTCCTTCAGAACATATTACACAAAAACAAAAATAAAGCTTACACCATCTCCAATCAATATGACTTCATACCAAGCACAGCCAGATACTGGCATCTATACCCCCCCCCCCTCTCTCTCTCTCTCTCTTTCTCTCTCTCTCTCTCTCTCACACACACACACACACACACACAAACACACACACACACAAAAGCACCCTATCAGTCATGCACTGGAGATAAATACTTTAAACGCACACACCCTAAAGCATTTCCAACCATTGGAGATTTCAAAAGTTTAATCAGTCAACATAGTAAAAGAAAATTCAATCAACAGTTTTCTGGCCATGAAATTTTCAATATTACCTAAAATTTAGAGAATCATTTAGTAACCAAGCAAAATTTTTCTATTGTTATCCCAAGTTATGGGTTGAACAACCAAACAATTAGTTAAAGATAGAAGAAGCATTAAAGATTCCATGATACTAAATGGAAGCATAGGAGGATAAACCACCTGGAATGTTGCTCCGTTGTGAACAATGTCTTGAGCTATAGAGTCCTTGATGTATTCATGCAATGGCATCACCATTTCCTCCATGTTGTATGGATCAATGCTCTGAACATCATTGGAGCCCCTAAGCTTTCGACCATCTCTCTGTCCAGAAAATTCAATACAAATAATGTCCCAAAGAGTAATACTGCAGCAATTCCAGGGTTGTTTGAACAGAAATATACTAAAATACATGACAACCATGGGACCAAAAAGGTTGATTAGGTCCAAGCGGTAGAGAAAAAAGCATACCCGAGCAAAAAGGTCTTCCCTCATCCATGGAACCAAATATTTCCATGGCCAAATATCCAGTGTGCTTACTCCCTTAGTCTTTGATCGTATACGTCTTGCCATTTGTGTTGCAGAAGTTAAGTTAGGATGCACCAAAAACCTAGCAGCTACCTCTACTGAAAATTCGTAAGTGCTAAAAACACGGTCAACCGGATCCCTAAGTATTGTCACTACTGATGTTCTCTCCCTGGGAAGTTTCGACATCATGCTATAATCATCATGAGTAACCAACAATCTGCACTCTTGTTTTCTGCATAGGGTGAAAATTAACACCAGTTAATGATGCAAATTAGGAGCAAAATAAGAAATAGCATAAGGTAAATATATTGACAATAGAATATAATAGTTCTGTAAGACATCCAATTTAGTTGATGCTGTCAAGCCTTGCCTTGGTTTAAGTTTTTAAAAACTTTGGTTTTGACTGCCAGACAGACAAAACACTGTGAAAAAAGTTTCTATGAAAATTCATGCCTCATGATCTTTCTCCTTTCAATTATATGTTGGGGAATTCTATTCACATTCTCCATTGACCTTCTCCTTTATTATTCTCATTCTACAATGTATTTTCATTATTGGAACCGTTTATTTTTAGATAACTATTTGAAAATCATCTTTGTAAAAGATCAACTACATCAGAAAGCGTTTGGTCTTGTAATTATTATCGAATAAACAAACGGTGAATCAAATTGTTGCCAAAACCGTCAATTTAATTGATCACAGTTATATAACCAAACAATTTCCGATTTGGTTGATTTTTTGCAGAGATGATCTTCATAGTTTGATCTAAAAAGTGAACGATTCCGATCATGAATTTACATTGCGGAATGCGAATAATAAAAAAGAAGGTGAATAGCATTTCTCTTATATATTTCTCCCACTTATTACTCAATAAGTAGAATATCAGAGTCATAATAGTAAATGACTTTGTTAACGATATATCCTTCCCCTCTCCCAAGCAAATGAAGCTACCAACTTCCACAAAATCCATCAAGCTGTAATTTGCACATAAAAATTGCCTTCAGAAAAACTTCCCCTCCAAAATTCTAAGAAACACTCTAGCCTACAGACATCCCAACTGTAAATCTATCACAACCTTGTAAATTTCAATGCTCAATTAGACAAAGAAATATTACCTACTAAAGTAACAAAATTATTTGAACTGTAGTGATAATAAGGTGTTGAGAAATTCATTAAACTCAAAATGTCAAGAAAACAATTTATAAAGGTGTAAACAAGATGTTACCTCGGATCAAATCGCAGCTTGTCATAAGATCGAGGGCATTCCATAGAGCTATAGTACAACTTTCTCAAGAAACTGTTAAATGTAAATATAGCCAGAAGTATGGATCAATATGGTTGTCAAAATGCTCAGTGTCAATCTTTAGGTAATAGTATTGGACCTATGTGGAATTACCAGTGAAAATATGTACGCCCTCCTGTTCTGGGGACATGAAGGAAAAACAGCAAATCCCTTAGTGTGTGTTTGTCTTCTTTAACTTCTTGTTCAAGTGAAGATTTTGCCCATTTTCTGACAACTCTTTCACAACGCCCAAAATCATTCTGGAAAGGAGAGGCATAAGCTGATACAGAAGCTGCGGATGTGTTATAAGGACCACAAGATGAACGAAAACAAAAATTGCCTGACCAATATAATAATCCAAGTAATTAAAAGGATAAACGAAAGAAAATGGAAATAAGTAACTAAAAGAAAGGATTTAACCAAAACATCAAGGTTCTCAGTTTGTTCGGCACTCAAATGGGTTCATGGTGCATGAGGCAAAAAACACTACCTTTGCACAATATTACCAAGACCACAAAAAGTAACTCGAAAAATATAATAGCTTGGAGACAACAAAATGAAATTGTAAGAATAGATTAGAGGATGGCATATAGAGACTAAATTGTATCGAGTCGATACTTACCCAATCCGAGAAGCAAAAGCAGGACAGATAATTTTAGAGTAGGATCCATACACCTTATTCCTACTCCAGCCACTGCTAAGCCACAAAGTAATAATAAGGCAACATTGTCATCTTCAGAATGTGCTTAAAAATAATAACAGATAAAATGAAAAACTAGGTATCTATTCTATGCACGACATGGAAATGAAAATGAGCACACCTTCAAAACCAGTTTTATTTGCTCATGAAAATTTTTTCCAGGAATTTTATTTTCCTTTCCTTTCAAACAAACAGGACCCAGACGCCAAAACCCCAAAACAGGAAACAGCGACCAGACATTTTCGAAATCACGAACGCTATAACAACCTCCCCCAAAACCTTATAAAGGGGGAAATGGAACAATATTCGATGAAGGGTCTACTACCTGTATCGAAATTGGGGGTCTCGTGCTCATAAACGGTGTGTTGGGACTCTAGCAGACAGCGCGGACGACGATGATCAATGAGGTTGAGGCCCCCACCACCTTTCAGAACCTTCCGGAGATCCTGAAATGGTCGGTCCCCCCCGGTTGCTTCAGATTTTCTCAGCAACCAAACAGGACCTTTCGGCTGGATTTTCTCTTTGGTTTTATGTTTATGTGGATTTTTCAGGGACTCCAAATGGAAACTTGTTGTATGGAGTTCGCATGGCGGGGTCTGTTTTCGAGGGGCAAATTCGTCAAACAAAATTGGGATTTCAGTTTCACAGGACCGTGCTTTCTTCGGTAATGTAATAAAGACAGTTGAACAGAGAATATAAGTGGATTTGATGACAGTTATGTTTTTTAGTTTCTGGTTTTTCAGTTAAAGAGATGCTGAAAAATGGAGATGATGAGGTATAGTTATATAGAGGAGAAATGGGGAACAATACATAAAATTAGAACTTAATAAAATTATTTAAAATTTTTTTTGATTTTATAAATTATTTTATTTATATTTTCTTTTTAATTTCTAACATATTTCCTCTTTTTTTTCTTTTTCTTTTTTCTTTTTTTTTCTTTTTTTCTATTTAGAGTATAGGGTTTGCAAAAGTTGAATTTTTGAGGATAAATACTCAAATTTATTCATGGACTTAGATCTCTTAATTTCTAATTTAATTAATTGGTTTCAGTTGTGTCATGTCATGCGTGTGCATGAGAGAGAGACTGAGAGACATAGTGGGGGCTAATTGGCCCGACAATGGCATTGGCATATGTGGTGTGTGACTAGTGATTAGTGTTTGAGACTTTGGAGTTTCAACATGCAATTTTCTAAGGCTCATGTTAGAGGGTTTTCAAATGTCTACTATACTTTATTTTATTTTTTACAATTCTAATTATGTATTACAAATTCAAATAGTATGAGTCTATGAATATGATTCTACAAATATTAAAAGTTGTTATGAATCTAACTTTTAACTCTTTTAATTTTGTGTATTGAATTTTAAAGGGATATAGTGAATGTGAAACTAAGAACTAAACAAAATGAAAATGACTAAAGCATCCTCAGAGTCAGAGAAGGGTTTGGTTTTTGGGCAAAACAGTAGACAGGTTTTTTGGATTTGGAGACAATTTTATTATTGTTGTAGTGCTACACAGGGTGTCCCTCTCATCCTTGGACAAAGCTGGGTTGTGGTGTACAACTTTATTATACATTTTGTCTTTGTTTCTTAAGTGTGGATTCCCACCACTCTCTCTATGACCCAATACATCTATGTAATTGCCTCACTGGTAGAGCCTCTGCCCATCCACTTACTGTTTTGCCTTTACTATTTGTTTTCTTATTGGTAGTGCCACATGTTATGCTACTTCCTATGCTACTACCAAGTCCAAATTCCAATAATATTTTTAAAGTGTTTTAGATCTTTTTTTAATATAATGTGTTAACCATCAACTTTAACAGTATTTTAATCTATGTTAGCTATGTTATGTTTTTTTTTTTTTTTTTTTGTAATTTTAAATAATAGTTGATTATTTGACCCAAAAAAAAAAGAAAAAACGGATAAAACACAAAACAACATGAAAATTAAAGAGTCGAATGTAGGTTTGTTGGTTGAGTTTGAGTTTATTATAGTTTCACATGACATGAAGACATGAAAACAACACGATACAAACATGTCCCATGAGATTGAGAATTATTGCCCCACTTCATTACTCACAATGAAATGTAGTTCGTCTCATTTGAAGGTGAGTGGTGATGGATAAGGCCATTATTATTTTTCTTGTGGGGCACATACCTCATTCTTATGGGGGCATTTGTTTTGGAAGGAGGAGGGGTACGTTTTGCATGGATATAAGTTGGGATAAGTTAAGGTTTAGCATGAGGATACCTATGAAATGAGGGAATAAAGCTAGTTTTGGGCTACTGCAACTTTCAAACATGTTCCTGGTCATTGGGTTTGCGAAAAGGATAAGGAGGTTTATGTTCTGATCATGAGGAATAAATTGTTCTACGATTTGTCAAACTTGAGGCTTCTCACAACAGTACAGAACAACAAACATGTGATAATGCAACTAGAGGGGAAAAAAATCACGAATATGAATGAATTGAAGAATGAGCACTAATGAGAAATGCCATCTTTACAAAGGAGGAATATCCATCCTAATGATATATCTACAGTGCTATGCCTTGTTTTCAATATCAAACTGATTGAATAAAAGAATGACTTCTGCCAGTAAAAGTTTGCAAGAACAACCAGTCCTCATTTCCATCTATGTTTGATGTTCAACTCAAATATATGACCCAACTTCCATGTAGGCAATATTTTGCTGTTGAGTATGAATTGGCATATAATCATGGTTTCACTACAACTGACTTAGAGGCATCCAGATGATTAAGCCGGCAGGTTCCAAGAAGATACTCTGGAAGTTCCTCTGGCGTATTTGCCTGGGCAAGAGACAATGACAATTAGATATAGTATGATTATGATAAAATAATCTCCCAATTCTAGAGAAATAAAATAGAAAAAATAAACCAAACTGGAGTATCAATTTCCTTTTCTTTTTTGGGTCTGAAGAGTATCAATTGTTACAGTAGGATAAAAATAGATATTTACCTGTATCAAAAATGCCATCTCAATGACCAGATTATTTAGGTACCCGAGGACAAGACTAACCACACCCCTTGCAACTGTCGATGACCCAATGTCGATACCAAGCTGAATGATAGCCAAAGATTTCAAAATTAGCACATATTAAAAGGACAAATCTCCAGACACATACAATTTTTTACTACTATGATATAGATGTTGGCTCCATGCCAGCATCTCTCTTTGGCAATCCTGACCAGTAACAGCCTCCCCACTGTGTACTATTTCAAAATTGTCACTCCAAAGCACAGATGATTCATGTACTTTAGCCAAACTAGAAATACAACAGATGGTTCATGCTACCTTAATGTACTTCCATAATCAGTTCTGCAAATTTACCTCCAAGTAGTTCTTCCCGTGGAAATAATTTATTTCAAGTGCTTGACCAATGATGCATGCTTTCTTTCCCACACTCTGCTTAACAATCCATGAACCCTGGGGATGGAAGCATCAATTCTCATGACCCATAGAATATCATAATCAGGAATGGGATTTATGACCATATTATATAGGAATAAATGGGAGGGTTCAAGTTAATGTCCTGGTTTCAGCTTGACAATAACCAAGCAACAAATACAACTTTGAAACAGAAACAGTGCAGAAAAAATAAATTAAAGATATAAACAGAAGGGGGAGAGAGAGAGAGGGAAGTGAAAATAAGAATTTCATAGATAGATCTTGATACTTCAACAACACCAGTAAAAGTTGCACATTGTTTTCTTTTTCAGGTAAATGGTGTATTACATATTGTCTTTCGCGCACATTTTAACTAAGATGAGGGAATATAGAGTTAAAGACTGAGTATGCCATTCCTACTGGATTGCAACAATCACTACATGTACTAACCTTAGATATGTATGGTATGAGCTTAAATGTTGAATTTCTATATGCATCATCACCCTTGATAAAACTCTCTAGCAAGGGTGCATCTTCAACCGGAGAATTTATCATATAGTATAGTGCTAGGCTGTATGTGGTTGAACCTGGGACCTGATTCACAGTAGATAATTTGGTAATCATTGATAGGCAATAACATGTAATGAATAATAGAAAAGTTCACAAACGACTAGATTTACCTGAATGTTCACAATGAAGAAGAATTCTTGCCCACCCTGTGCAGCATATTTCTGCAGAACAAAAAGCATGTAATTTTCTTGAATTTTTTTTTTTTCTTTTATGAGAAACTTGAAAAAATGACTTGAATTACAAACATGCTTGTGCCAATTCAATGCTTGCAATCAACCTTATATGTGATAAGTGGCTAGGAAATATCATATTAATAAGCAAATCAAATTTGCTGTTAGAGAGAACCTGAACAATGCTCCCAGGACGGCCTCCAAGATCATCTTCACGCTTACCAGATCTTAGCCAATCCGCAGCAACCATTTGCATTAATGTGCCCTTTGCCTTAACCTGAAAAAGGGGCAAAGCAACAAAAGGAGAATTAACAGAGTGCAACACAGGCTATACTCCAACTGCCAACTGAAGCATTACATTCAAGAGGATTAATAAAATAACTTTTACAGAGCTCTGGATTGGAAATTCCTAGTAACAATATAGGAAGTCATTATTATGGGCAGGTAATGATAAAACACTAGGCTCACATTTAAATGTGCTACAAAGAAATAGAATTATGACAATTGACAAATAAAAATCAGTTATCACAAAACAACACAAATCAGCATTCCAAGAACATGCAATCCTAAAGCTTAACTGCAAACCACGTTGCAACTTCCATTTTTGGGTATGATGAACATAATTGGAACATGCTAACACACATATTTCTCAAAATACTCATGCTAGGCAACAATATCACTAAGGTATTTCTGTTCAAACCTTCTGATGGTCTTCCAGATAACTTTTTCCACGAATTAGAAAAGTAGAAGGATCTGCCGCAGTCCAACTGCAAGCCAAAGTACAAGTTGAATCTTTTGGAAGAGTGGTCCCGTAGTAGCATGAGATACTGTCTTCCCTTGCCATCTCTTGTAGATCCACATAACCCCTCTTCTGAACTGCAGCATATAATCTCTATCTATCAAATCATACACACAGCTAAAGCAAGGAAGACTACTAGATAGAAAGCCATAAATATGTTAGCTAAAATATTAACCACGCATAATAACCTGCAAGATCATGCAATCTTTTCACAAAACCAGCAGCAGTTGATAACTTTGGATGACGTATATCCTGCAACTCCCAGTGAAATAAGAGCCAAGTTAGACACTGTTAGAATATAAAATAACTGTTGGTCCACATATCCTAACAGCTTAAGATTTTGGAACTATTGGAAAACAACAAAGTTTATCATGGTACCAAAGCATAAGATTTAGAGTCCAAATCCCTACAATAGCAACCTCCCAATATAAGCTGAATTCCATATCTTGGGATCTAATACGTGTGAGGGGAGTACTCGAATACAGAATAATTGTTGATCTACATCCTAACAGCTTAAAATATTGGCAACAGTGGTAAACCAACAAAATTTATCAAATACGGGCAATTAAAACAAGCTTTCAAATCTTAAAGCATTCGAACAAACAAACACACTGGCAATAAATTACAAAATTGAAGTAGCTAAGGATGTCAGAATTTATGCAATAAGTTATGTGCCGTGTGAATACTTAGTGGGCTGATGTATGGAAGACCATGTCCAGAGGTAACCATGTTGAAGTTTAGTCCAGCCAAGCTGAAACTTAATGGAAAAATCATACATTAACAACTGCATACAAACACACACAAAATTAACACAGACATTAACTAACAATTTTCCAGTAGTGTCAAGTGTAAACTATGTTCTGCAACCACCTAAAGGAGCATAAAAGTCAAACAGTTGTTACAAAAGTAACATATCTAAACCCACATCAATTACCTGTGAGTACATTTCTGAGCCAAATTCAGGAGTCCGGTCAGTTTCTGATTGATCATAGTATGGTGGTTCTGGCACATCAAAGAATTCATCAGAGGCATCATTCAGGCTAACAAGACTAGCATCTTCTGAAGGTGATTTTTCCACTTCTTCAGTTGTATTTTCCTTATCCCTGCCATCCCCAGTCAGTGTTGAAACATCAGCCTCACTATCCCCTTGATTCTGATGCAACCTATAATTTCCCCTTAGCTCCCCAGATGAAAATTCCGAGGAAGAATAATTTCCTAGTTTTGCTCTGAACAACTCTCGCAGTGCTGCAAAAACAAAATAGAAAGTATAATAAAATATTTGGGTCAATGAGCAGATATCAAAATAATGTGAAACAGTGACAGATAAAAATATAAAGCTATATCAATCAACAGTAGAAGAATACCAGCAACTCTCCCTAGCATTTTGATGGTCATAGATCGGGCTGAAGAAGTTCGCAGATAAGATTTCCAGAATTTCCAATCAATTGCAAGCATGTGCTTCACAACTGACTGTTTCCCTTGGTTCACAGGAGATATAACATATCCTCCGCCTGCAAGAGAGTTATAAATGTCTCAAAATCTTTCCATTTGTAACTTTAAATTATGCACTTCCTACAGTAGTGATCCTATAACCACTAGAAGAACTAACAATAGAGCATTAAGCAAGCAGTTGCATGCACAAAATTTACACTTTAAACAGGCAGTGCAAGGAGAATTTAGTTCACACAAACATGCACAATTCCACTGACCAAATGAGACACCATGAATTCTTATACTATCAAAGGTCCAAGCTACCAACAACTATCCTATATTTAAACACATCTTGTAAGGTATATGAGATTTATTAACTTGTCAACTTCTAAGCATACATTACTTTTAAGGCAGGCACGGACGTAGCCTTTCTGAGGCGGACACTTCTTATGAAACACAGAATGGTAGAGAATAACTGTGACAGAAGAAACCAAAGGAAGTTAATTTCTGTATCAATACATCTGTTTAAATGTAAAGGTCAAAAACAAAATTCCTCCAATAAAATACTACCATATGTCCCGTCATCTTCCCTTCTCCAATAACGTCGCAACAATAGATCTCTTCGGTTCATTCCCCTGTAAATTATGATATGTTAATTGTATACCTATAAAATGTACGCCTTAGACAACTGCCTCAGAACATAATTCAAAAACATCATAGGCTTGGGCCTGACCATGGTAACCAATCGCTATATAACTGCTTGTGAATGATATCAGTATGACCATCAAGGTGTTCAACTACATTTCCCTTGTAGAAACAGAAGTCCCATCTGCAACCCAATTTGTTAGAGTTAATTTTAGTTACAAACAAGCTTGATATATGACATTTGGAATACGAAATTAACCATGGATACAGGTAAAATACAGATATGGATCAAGAGGAGCTGATACAAAGACAGAAAGCAGACTGATACAAGAGTTAAATGGTGCTATCTCCTTGGATCAGATTTCAGGAAATCTATAGGTTACTACTTCAACATTCTACGGAAACCACAGGTAATAAAATCCATTACAAAAGCCCAAGCAGTTATAATGGAGACCGGGATGTCAGCATACACACTTTGTGTGACGATGGCGCAAGGTGTACTTTCATAGCTTAGGGATTTCAACATACTTATTAACTTATTGATGACCTTATTTAAGTACTTTGAGCTTTCATATTGGGTTTGTTTTAGGGTTCTTTATTAGGGGTTGTATGGCCTCATTGTCATTGTCTTGGACAGTTCTTTAGCATTGAAAATTGCAAACTATAATTCTGTTTGATATCTATCTTCCTAAGGTTTTATTCTCTTTAGTTTAGTTTTTTTTTTTTCATCCTTCTCTTCCAAGGTTCTACATCAAGTTCTCAGCAAACTTACTCTGATCTTGAGGGACCAAGGGACATTAGTGTCTGGAAAATGGCTTCTGAAGTTCCATCAACCACACCCACAGCCATTATGGCAGGATGGTCGTCCCACTGCTCATCATAGGAAAATAATCAGTAACACAAATGTCTTTTTTACAACCAATTAAGTGGTGAATATAAAACCTACTAACCTTCCCATGAGAGTCCCTATCTTTAGCTTCTTTAAATAGTCGTAGACCTGCATTAGATCAATAATTTTAAACATACAGTTTCACTACCTCAAAAGGCACAGAGTAGGAGTAGGAGTAAATATTACCATTTTGACAACCAAAGATTGTCCAAGGTGAAGGAGCAATTACATCGGACGTCACAGCATCTGTTTGTGTGGAAGAACAAAGAGTCCAGTCTATAGAATTAATGTGACTTCTCCTATTAGATCCACCTAATCTGTGTGCGTGACCACTTCGAAGTGCCCAGAAAATAATAGGATATGAGTATGAAGAATTATATTAGAGCCACAAAGATAAATCACAACCCACAAGCATTATATTAGCCAAGCATATTAAAAAAAGTCCACGGAAAAAATGCACACCAATATACATGATCAGGTAAACAAGAGAACTAAACAGAGACAGTAGATAATAAATTATCACACCTAAAGGACTTCCATATGCTATTGGAACAATCCAAAATATTATCCCCAAGATCTGGACCACCCTGTAATTGCAATATATGCATAGGCATTAGACTTATATTAAGCATAACTGCATACGCATCTACAGTATAAAAAACAAAAAAAAAACTGAGCATTTTAGAACCTTTAAAGCCACTTCCTGAAAGGAATGAATCCATCTCGCAGCTTCTTCTGGACTGCTTGCTCCCAACTATGAAATTAAAATTTCATTTTTTAACATTAACTTGTAACAGAAACAAATGTTTGAGATAATAGTTACCACACCTTAAGTTGATCATTGTGATTTGATGTATTATACAGAGTGAATATGAAGAATACCTATAAGTTGCACAAATACGTGTTACTAAAAAGCAAATCACCGTCCTAAAATAATCAAGAAATATGAATTATTAGACACATTACTGAAGTAGGACACTCTATAAGGCTCAATACTTTTCTTTGAATGCTCTCACGTCCATTGTCTGTCACTCGAACGCAAGAGTCTATTATGGCGCTTCTTACAGGATCCTGATACACAGAAAGGGGGAGAAATCAAGGCTTGTATTTTACCTAATAATGTTGTAAACTCTGTAGCAAGAGGGAACACAATTCTCAATCAAAATGCCTGTAAGCCAAAATATAACTCAAGGTTCCTCATTCAGTTTGCATAAAAATAAAAATAAGCAAAGACACTTATTATTCATTTTGCTCGAAATAATGATGGAAAAGATCTGTGCAAAAGAACAACATATGATGGATAATGAATGAAAAAGTCAAAAAGTGTTTTACATGAAAAAGATGGTAGAAAACCAGAACACAGAATTCTCTGCACAAATGTCTAAGAGTTGGATTCAAACGGCCAAATTCAAACAAGGCATCTCCTACTTCTGCAAACCATGGGTGTAGAAAAAAGAAAAAGCAACTGAGCCGGCCAAAAAAGTAACACATTTACCTTATAAAAGGTCCTGCAAGATTCTACAGATTTTTAATTCTCACTTTTTGATTTCAATAGAATTTTTTACAGAAAGACATTTGGAAATAAAAATCAACTTCATTTAGTGTTTCCAAAAGTATCCATATTTTTAAATGAAGATTTAGATATTTTTTCGCAAGTGAAGCCAAAGAGAAACTAGCAATAGGTTACAACATTAAACAAGTTTAAATTAATCCACATGATAATGTTGAGAAAACTGAAAAGTAGATGCCAATATATGTGATCCTCCAAAGTTTCTTTATTAGGAGTTGTGCAGAAGTAGTTACAATAATAAGAAGCTCAAATCATCACTAACGCCCTCACTTTTTGAATCCATTCGTTGATGTAAATACATTTTAGCACCCCCCAAACATCTCAGACGAAATCATTTGATCAACTCTGGATGCATCATACTCAGTAGATACTAAAGCAGTTATTGATATGTGTACTTGCACATATAGATACATTCGAAAGCACATACTACATATACATGTTCATGTAGTATATGCACACATACACATAGGCACATATGTATCCAATAACAACTTGAAGTGAAGCTTGCGCAATCAATTATTACAAACATAGTGGTCCACTGAAAATTAAAGAAAAATACAGATCATTATTCAAAGTAAGATACATCACCTTGATAAATCAATCAACAACTTTTGAAATACACGTTCCAACCACTCAATGAGCAAAGCTCTGATTACCAATTTGCAAATGCAATTATCAAATAAATGCTCAAAAACCAAAACCCACCAAATTATTTGAAAAGAGGCAAAAGAAAAACAGATTCTCAGATAAATTTCATCAACGTTAGCTGTTTTTATTTTATTATTTTTCTCCATTTTTTGTGAAAGAACAACATTAGCTCACTGATATGAAGCAAAATGGAAAATCAGAATTCAGTAGCAACAGAAATGGAACCAATAAGTAAGAGAGGAGCATGAACCTCATTGTTTGAAACGGGAATTGATTTGAAGCTTTTGAGAAGGTGGCCTTCGAGAACAAAGTAGCGTTTGCGCGAGTACTGTAACCCAATCCGATTAGAACGTATGAGATAAAGCCAACCCTCCATTCTTTGATCAGTTTGGGACATACCCATCTCGCAAAAACTCTGTTCTCAAGAAACCCACTTCTTAAATTCGCTCAAAGCCTCAGTAGCTCAGTGTCCATGCAAAGCTGGGTCCGATTCTATTTGTGGCACAGTCTCTTCAATAGAAGAGTGGAATCAAAGATTTAAATACGGGTGGGATAGCAGAATGGTGATCCTCTGAGCCCAACCCAGCTATTTAATACAGAGAATCACGGCGTTCATCTTTGGAATTGTAGGTGAGATTCTCTCTCTCTCTCTCTCTCTCTCTGTGTATTACTCTATGTTAAAGCAACTGAATGCGAGTGCATACAATGATACAAGAGACAAAGATTGCCAAGCAAATAATACTATCGGAAATGACTGTTTTGCCCTTGATTTGTTTCTTTTTTGGTTAAAGGTTTGAATGGACTTTGAATATATATTACATCGTTGTTTACTATACGTGTATACGTATTTCTCCAAAAAAAAAACTATATGCGGATACGACGGTACTCAAAAATTGGTGGACAATGCCAAGCAATCGGCAATTTAAATTTTGTCTTTGATTGCCTGACAATCCATTAGTTGTTTACATGTTAGAATTTAATTTTAAAGTTTTGACACTTAATTTCAAAGAATTATTCTGTATTTAAAAACGATATAACAAATAGAGAAAAATTAATACTGATTCAATGCATTAAGCTTTTATCTGTAAAATAAAACAAATATCGAGCATTAGATCTCTTTGCTAAGCAATTGGTTACAAATTCGCCAAAAAAAAAGAAAAGCAGTTAATCGCTTTAAAGAATAATTCATTATCTAGGTAATAATACTAATAAAATAACTTTATTTTTTTTTAATTGTCAAGATAGTTTTTCCCGGCCAAAAGAAAAAGATAGTTTCCATTTTTGTACCAACTAGCTATTTATTTTAGAACAACAAAGAAAACTATTTGTCTACTTCGTTAAAAAAAAAAAAAAAACGGCTGCTAGTTATTTTTGTATATAATATATAATTTGTTTCTTGCATTTTGTTTAGCTTTTAACTGATCCTAAAGCTAGGGATTGGTCACATTATTACATACTCGCTCATTTAATTATTATTATTTTTCTAAATATGATAACTTTAACTATGGATGGACACCATTTCTCAAGAGAGCCAAGAAAGGTCCTACATATTTCATCCATACAATAACCAAATTAGTATGCCAAATTATTTTACAATAACCTCTTTGGGGCATAGATACAAATACCAAAAGTAAAACAGGGAAAAAAAAATAATCTTGCTTCATCAACAAGGCTCGCTCTTAACATTTTATTATAAGCTTAACAAAGAAGTTTCTTAAAATTTCAAGTACTCCTTTATATTTGTCCTTGGTGCATTTTTTTTTTCAAAGAAAATACTATTTTCTATTTTCTATAAGCCTCCCCTTCTTAAGCTAGCCCGGGGTATAATAGTAAAACAACAATAAATCACAAGCAAGCTAGAGCTGCTAGGCTTTTTTTACTTTTCAAATAGTATTAACTATTAAGAACGTATATAATAACAAAAACAAAAACATATAGTATTAAGTGTATATATATTATACACTTATGCATAGAAATTTGATATCATGTTCTTTTACATGTGGATTTGGAAAGCGCATAAATTTACTTTTACATCTTGTTTTGTTTGGAAAGCAATAAAACAGTGTTTTATTGTTTTGGCATGCATGTACAATCAAAGTCATCGTCCACCATACACTTCTTTTTGTTGCAAAAGATGATTTTTAACAGGAAAGAACATTAAAACTGCATGCATGCATGCATGCATCAATTATTTCAAATTGCACTCCCTTTAATAAGTGACATGCATCTAGGAGACTAGGACCACTTCATCTTTAAACAAACAAGAAATAATAGTGATCTTGTAGCTCTGCATTTTTTCTTTTTTTTTTGAGATCTAAAGGTGATGCTAGCATAATGTGTGATAAAGTGACTCTCTCTCTCTCTCTCTCTCCCCCTCATTTTAGCTTTCATTGACAGCTAAGTATAATGATATATATGCCAAATTATTTGACAATCAAATTTGACAAACCATTAAATAATTATTATTGTTAACAAACTAGCTTTTTGGTTTCATGGATGCTTGCAGCATTGTGCTAAATTTGGGGTAGGCCCTTCCCTTGTCATTGAGCTGTGCCAGTTGTGCCCAGCTATAGCCTATAGGTTCCAATTAAAATGGATGTTAATTTGCGTTGGTGCATTGTGAGGCTGATTCTAATTAACATTCTCTTTGGATTAAGCAATTATGGATTTTATGAGCTCTTGACAACTTCACCTCAAATTCAATGACATGCAATCTTTCTTGAGTCTTGACTCTTTCTAATTACTTAACAATGAGAGTGAATTTCATACCTTATTAGGTATCTATTTTGATACAAGATTTTTAATTAAAGTCATTAAAACTGCCACTTCTCCCATTTCTCTCTCTTTTTCTACTCTTCTATTAATGACTTTGATCAAAAGCTTGGTACCAAAATGGATATCAAGCAAGCTATAAAAATCACTCTCCTTAACAACTTGGTTAAACTTTTTAAACTATTATGGATCTATGGGTTATTGACAACTTGACCTCAAATTCAATGACATGAAAGCTATAATTGACTAGCTAGCTCGTATGAATGTATATTAACATACATGGTGATGAACAAATTTAAGCAGCTATAATTGGCAACCTAACTTTGGAGTCTCTTGAGTTTTTGGCCATTAATGTCCCATACCCCCATAACCCCATTGTGTTTTATCTTGGGTGGCATGTTGACAAAAGACCATTAATGCCTTCAAAATGTGCAACGTGGATGGGTTTGGGTAGGTCCAATTTTGTTGCTACAAAGTCATATCTGACAGTACCCCTTTAGAAAGACAAAAGGTAAAGATGAGACAATTAGCTGCTATCAGTAGAGTGAGTATATAGGCAGGCTTTATGCACGCCATGACTTCCTGAAATGTCACCATTCTCTCTACTTAAAGTTGGGTCCATTTGAACTTCTATATACAATAAAGTTTCAAGTTCCTCAATGAGTAGTATACAAGTACGAAAATAAGTTCATCACGTTACTCATTTCATTCATGTCCATTAATTTTATTCGAATTTCCGTCAAGTATGTGTATGTATATTTGAAGTTCTAAGTTGCATACTTAACTCTTCTTAGGATTACGTCGTTTAAGTCTAAGAATTAAAAGTTTTGAATTTTATTACTTATGAATAATATTAAAAACATAATTTCTTGAATAATACCTTTTTTTTTTTTTTTNTTTTTTTTCTTTTTTTTCTGAAATGATACTTGGATAATGGGCTAGTGGTACAATAATGTGTGATTACCTAATTAACCAACCGTTGGCATGTTGTGTAATCAATGTTTGATAAACTGAAATTTGTCTTAAAGGATGGTATATCTCTCTCCTGTTATAAAATGGCTTGGTTGGTTGTTCTTGCTGGTGTCTTGGTCAAGGAGATACAGTGAATGGACAATGGGCCTATGTGCTTACAAAGTAACCCATTTTATGCAGGCCAGTCATGTACGAAAATCACTTGAGAGGGTTCACTAGCAAGATTATGAATCCAAATTATTGATTAAATTGATGTTTTTTTGGTTATACTAAATCCTTTTTTGGGCTACTAATCTTCTAAGAATGCCTTGTAAGACAATTACCACAATAAATTAGGTATCAATTTGAGTTAGCTCATAAAGACCCAAGAAAAAGAGAAAGTGATATTGATAATTGATTAAGGAATACAAATTTATTAATTCAAAGAATAAAAAACATTGGTTGGGTTTTTGTAGCTCTAATGGTAGAGAATTCCACCCCACACCCATCCCAAAAAGAAAAAAAAACATTCACTCATCAAAATGTATTGAAGACAAGTGTAATGCATGAAATCATTACCAAAAATCCTATATATGATCAATCAAACAAGAGAGTTTTTGGTTGATTTCTTAACCTCATGACTATCTTTATCTTGACTCATCATCAAAAGTGGAGTGGCATCTTTATCTTTGTTTTGAGAGGCCAGTGAGAGGTCACCACCAGCTTGTTTCTTTTTGTTTTCCTGAGCACAGAAATAAGAATACAACACCATGCCAAAAATGGCAACAAGGATTCCAATAATGTTCCTCTCAGTGAAAGGGTCATGCAGTAATGTGTAGCCAAACCCCAGAACAAGGCATGTCTTGAGGTGGCCTAGCACTTGGTATGTCACAGGGGATGTCTTGCCAATTACCAGAAAAGTGCTAAAATTCACAGACACAGCTATCAGGCAGGAGAGTATGATGAATACCTGCACATATTATAATGGTTGACAAACTTGTAATTTATAATTGAATTATATTTATGCATTCTATTTGTGATGATTTATATGAGAAGTCAAATGGCATGGATTTTTCAATAATAAAAGGATGAGCATGAAATGAGTTATAAATTCAAACATTTTAGATTTGAATCCTCATAAGTGCAAAAACAATTGGTTTATTGATACGTGTGATTTATGAGTGATTGCACATATCCTCCTTAGTGGGTAGTGGGGGCCAGTTTCCTCGTGACCCAAAAAAGAGATATGAGAAATTGTTTTTTAACAAATTATCAATATGAATCGAACCATTGATTAAATAAATGTTTGATTAATATTTTTTAGTTTGATAAGATAATATGGTGGACAACTTATATATATATATATATATATATATATATATATCAGGAAAGCTACAATGTGGAAATTCTATAAATTTTTAGTTTGTGGGATCCTCTTGTGGGGCCCACACAAGTTGTTTTGTATTGATC
>QANT01009266.1:0-19130 GCA_003254885.1 Purshia tridentata | reverse complement strand
TTATTAAAATTTGATATTTAAAGTCAATTAACCTTTATTTCTTTTATTAACAGTATAAATTTTTAGTTATAGGTCACCAAACCTACATTAATGGGTGAGCTGTGATTAAATACCAATATCAACTTTTTTATATTTAATTTTAATTACTAAAATTTATCTCATTTTCTTTAGGTGACAACTTTTAAGTTTACCCGAATGCAGTTCCAACTATATGTCCTTCAATTGTAGATGCATAACAATTAGAACTTTTAACCGAGATATAGTTACAATTTATTTCATTTGTTATTTTTTCAGTGTTTGAATTATAATTAAAGGATTATGCTTTATTGTCTAATCTTTAAGCTTTGGGGANTCTTTAAGCTTTGGGGATAAATCATGTAGTCACAATTATGAATGGATGTCAGTAAGTGCTTTCCTAAACAAATTTTATATATTTAAAATATAAACGCGTTAAATGCAAGTTGTTCATGCCATATATATATATTTGACCAAGCTGATTAGACTGTTCAACGTAGGAATTGGGATATCTAGTGTGAACTTTGAAAAAAAGACAAAATTCAACACACTAATTAATAAAAAAATTACTTTTATTAGACGCTTTCAGTACGTACTACATATTTATGTGAAAGTATGAAATAACAATATGGCATTTCATTAATGTTTTGTATGCTTGTAATTTGACAGACATGAGTTCAAATTCATTCGTAATATCGTTGAAGAGATTTCAGTGCAAGTATCAAACCATATTTATATGCATGTGGCGAAGTACCCGGTTGGAATAGAGTCTCGTGTGCGCGTTATAGATGAACTTTTAAATATTCAGATAAATGATGTTCGCATGGTAGGGGTATGGGGGACTGGTGGAATTGGCAAGACCACAATTGCTAAAGCTGTCTACAATTCAATTGTCCATAAGTTTGAAGGTAGCTGTTTTTTGGCAAATGTTAGAGAAAGATCTGTTAATGCGTAAGGATTACTGCAAATGTTAGCTCTACTTGTATTAGTATTCATTAAGTGATATGCTCGATCATTTAATTATGTTGTAATAGCTTAAGTGGTCATAGCCACGTGTGCTTGATCTATAGGGTCTTGCTTTCAAGTGTGTAAGGAAGGGAACATTCTCTGTACTGTAGCAACGTCTACATCCTAGCATTTGTCATAATAGAATGGAATATATACAAAAGGTGTGTATGCGCCCAGCTCATTGTGAGCTGCATCATTATTCCTTCTCCCTCTGTTTTTCATCTTTACTTTATGTTCATAAAAAACCCCTTTTTGAAAACCTTTTGAATATATATGAGAATTCCTTTCAATATCATCATGGTATCAGAGCTTTAGTTGGAATCAAAACTGGGTGTTGATCACTGTGAGAAGAGTGAGAGAAATCCAAAGTGAAAACTCTCAATAGCCTGCAATGGTAAACTCTGGGGGTGGAGAGCTACGGGCTCCCATCTTCGATGGGACTGACTTTGATTTTTGGAAAGTAAGAATGGTTACCATTTTCAAATCTCAAGGCATTTGGAAACTTGTGGAAAAGGGTGTTCAAATACTAGATTCAAAGAAGAAGAAACAGAAGAAGGAAAGAGAAGCAACTGAAACTGATGATGATGGAGAAACAGACCCATATCATGAAGAGCAGTTGATGAAGGATGCAAAGGCCCTGGGTATAATCCAAGGAGCAGTGTCAAAAGAGATCTTCCCTCGCATTGTCAACCAAGAGACTGCAAAGGGTGCTTGGGATCTTCTCCAAGAGGAATACCATGGTGATGAGCAAGCTCGATCTGTGAAGCTTCAAGGCCTAAGAAGAGAGTTTGAATACATGAGAATGAAGGTAAATGAATCCCTTGCTGATTATTTCTCTCGGTTTCTTGACTTAACCAATCAAATGGAAAAGTATGGAGAACTGTTGACTCACCAAAGGATGGTACAAAAGGTACTAATTAGTCTAACAAAGGCATATGATCCTATGTGTGTTGTCATTGAGAGAACTGTGAACTTAAATTCTGTTTCTGTAAATGAAGTGATGGGTTCTCTTAAAAGTTATGAACTCAGACTTAACAGAGATGATGAGAATGCAGAAAATACAGAAAAGGCTTTCTCTAGCATGAGTATGGGTTCGAAGGGTCAATACTCAGCTAACAAGTCTTTTGGAAATGATGGGGGAAGAAAGGGAAATCATAGCTGGAAAGGAAAACCAAAGAAATGGGAGAATAGGACTCAAACCACTGTGAAGCAAGATAGTGGAAATGAGTCAGGGAAATCCAAGTGTAGAATCTGTGACAAGTTACACTTTGGAGAGTGTTGGTTCAAAGGCAAAATCAAATGTCACAACTGTGACAAATTTGGGCATGTCATGAAGGACTGCCACCAACTGAGTAGGAAAGCACAGGTGGTAAACTATGCAAATCAGGTGCAGCAGCAAACCACAATGTTCTATGCCTGTCATAAGGCATCTGTGCAGAGGAATGGCAGTGAATGGTACCTGGACAGTGGCTGTAGCAACCACATGACCAGTTGTGAAAGTCTATTAATAGATATAGACAGAAGCATGAGGTGTAAAGTCAAAATGGGAACTGGAGATTTAGTCGAATCAACAGGTAAAGGCACATTGGCAGTTGAAACAAAAAATGGAACAAGGTACATACCTGAGGTCATGTTAGTCCCTGGACTTGATGAAAATTTGTTAAGTGTTGGACAGATGGTTGAACACGGCTATTGGTTAGTTTTTGGAGATTCTGTGTCCTGCATATATGGAGATAAAGATATGAAGGATCCAATTGCCACAGTGAAAATGAAAGGCAATAGATGCTTTCCTCTTACCTTTGAAAGCATAAATCCATTGATGGCAAACAGGGCTGTAGTGATGGATTCTGCATGGAAGTGGCACAAGAGGTTTGGTCACCTGAATTTTGACAGTCTAAGAAAGCTACAAGACAAAGACATGGTGTATGGGATGCCAAAGCTCACTGACAAGGACCATGTGTGTGAAGGGTGTGCCACTGCAAAATCTCACAGAGAATCATTTGACAAGGATGGAGTTACAAGAGCAACTGATCCTCTAGAACTAGTGCACACTGATGTTTGTGGCCCAATATCTGAAACTATTGGAGGAAATAGGTATTTTCTCACATTCATAGATGACAAAACAAGAATGTGCTGGGTCTATTTCCTCAAGAATAAGTCAGATGTGTTCTATGTGTTTAAAAAATTCAAAGCTATGGTGGAGTTGCAGTGTGGATTTAAATTAAAAAAATTGAGAAGCGATAGAGGTGGAGAGTATACCTCTAAGGAGTTTGAGAATTTCTGCACTAAGTTTGGTATAGAGAGGCAGCTAACTGTGGCCTACTCACCACAACAAAACGGTGTGGCTGAGAGGAAGAATAGAACAGTGATGGATATGGCAAGAGCCATGCTTCATGAGAAGAAATTACCATACAAGTTCTGGGGAGAAGCAGTACACACTGCTGTCTATTTACTTAATAGATGTCCTACCAATGCACTAAAGAACAAGACCCCATTTGAAGACTTTAGTGGTAGGAAGCCTGGAGTCAAACATCTTAAGGTCTTCGGTTCAGTATGCTACACACATATTCCATCCCAACTGAGATTGAAACTTGATGAGACAAGTCAGAAAGGTGTATTCGTTGGCTATGGAACTAGGGAGAAAGGATATAGGGTGTACAACTTGGAAAGCAACAAAGTCATTGTGTCTAGAAGTGTGATTTTTGATGAAAGTGCAATGTGGGATTGGAACACTGGAGAAATACTCTATGTTTCTATACCTTGGGACAAAGAGAATGAAATATGTGAGGTAGAGCATGAAAATGAGCCTGCAACCCCTGCTAGCTCACCTCAATCTCTTCCTGCTACACAAAGTTTATCTCCAGTCTCTCATGAGCTGAATATTGATGATGAAAGCTGCACTCAATTACCAAGAACTCATTTGACAGAAAACGAAAGGAACATTATATTGTCTGACACATATGACACTACACCAAAGAAGTGGAGGGATTTAAGTGAGATCTTTGCTCAGTGTAAACTAAGTGTAATTGAACCTGAAAGCTACTTAGAAGCTGCAAAAGATCAAGCATGGCAGAAGGCTATGAATGATGAGTTATCTATGATAGAGAAGAATCAGACTTGGAATCTTGTGGACAGACCTGCAAACAAGCCTATAGTGGGAGTCAAATGGATATTCAAGACAAAGTTGAACCTAGATGGCACCATTCAAAAGCATAAGGCAAGACTAGTCGCCAAGGGCTATACACAGAAACCTGGGGTAGATTACAATGAGACTTTTGCCCCAGTGGCCAGACTGGACACAATCAGAACCTTGATTGCACTAGCTGCACAAAAGGGCTGGAAACTATACCAGCTGGATGTTAAATCAGCTTTTCTGAATGGGATTTTAGAGGAAGAGGTTTATGTTGACCAACCAGATGGGTTTGTGATTAAAAATGAAGAGAGTAAGGTTTATAGACTAAGAAAGGCTCTGTATGGACTCAAACAGGCACCAAGGGCCTGGTATGGGAACATTGACTCTTATCTGCAAGAGTGTGGTTTCACAAAAAGTCATAGTGAGGCAACTCTCTACGTGAAGATCAAGGAAGGACAGGGTACTCTAATTGTGTCTATATATGTTGATGACATTGTGTATACAGGGAGCTGTGCAAAAATGATTGAGGATTTCAAACTTGACATGATGAATAAGTATGAAATGACTGATCTTGGTCTTCTACATCATTTTCTTGGTATGGGAGTTATTCAGTTAGAAGGGAGCATATTTATCCACCAAAAGAAATATGCTCTTACTTTGCTGGAAAAATTTGGTCTGAAGGACTGCAAGTCAGTGGCCATTCCCCTTGCTACATCTGATAAGTTAAGAAGAGAAGATGGTTGTAAGGCTGCTGATGAAGAATTGTACAGAAAAATTGTTGGAAGCTTGCTTTATCTGACTGCAACAAGACCAGATATTATGTATGCATCTAGCCTCCTTGCTAGATTCATGCATAATCCTTCTGTCAAGCATCTCGGCTGACAAAGAGAGTTCTGAGGTATGTGCAAGGAACTTTGGATTTTGGAATTCAATATAAGAAAGGGAATTCTGCAGTGTTGATTGGCTTTTGTGATAGTGACTGGGGAGGTGATGAAGAAGACTCAAAATCAACCTCTGGTTATGCATTTACTTTTGGCAGTGGAGCATTCTCTTGGGCCTCAGTAAAACAGCAAAGTGTTGCACTATCCACAGCAGAAGCTGAGTATATGAGTGCTTCTGAGGCTACCACTCAAGCTGTCTGGCTTAGATTTGTTCTTCATGACTTTGGGGAAGAACAACTTGAACCTACAGTACTGATGTGTGACAACACTTCAGCAATTGCTATGTCAAGAAATCCTGTGTTCCACCAGAGATCGAAACACATTAAGAGAAAATTTCATTTTATCAGAGATGCCATTGAAGATGGGACAATTGATCTCTTGTATTGCAGAAGTGAAGACCAACTTGCTGATATCTTCACAAAGGCATTGGCAAAGGAAAGGTTTGGTATGTTACGAAGCAGACTTGGGATTCTATCTGCAGCAACCTTAGAAAGGAGTGTTAATACATAAGGATTATTGCAAATGTTAGTTCTGCTTGTATTAGTATTCATTAAGTGATATGCTCGACCATTTAATTATGTTGTAATAGCTTAAGTGGTTATAGCCACGTGTGCTTGATCTATAGGGTCTTGCTTTCAGGTGTGTAAGGAAGGGAACATTCTCTGTACTGTAGCAACGTCTACATCCTAGCATTTGTCATAACAGAATGGAATACATACAAAAGGTCTGTGTGTGCTCAGCTCATTGTGAGCTGCATCATTATTCCTTTTTTCCTCTGTTTTCATCCTTACTTCATCTTCATAAAAACCCCTCTTGGAAATCTCTTGAATATACATGAGAATTTCTTTTAATATCATCATTACTGACAGTTCGGCTAATCTGCGACTGTCGATGCCATCTCTTTTTATTGTAGTGAGCTGAGGTGTTAAATGGATTTGTGAAATTCTTTGGTTTTTTGGAAATCAATCTTCACGATTAAAGGTTTTCAAATGGTTTTCAAACTAGCCATGGTCCCTTAAAGGGAATCTATATATGATCGTATGTGATGCTCAACCCTTACATGTCTTTGTCTTGTTTCTTTTTCTTTGCTTATGCAGATTTGCCTCATGATGAGGACCTAGATTGAGGAGTGTGTAGCTTGAAATCTCTTGTCCGGCTTCTTAAGGTCTCAGTGTCCATGTCTTTTGTGTTATAGTCGGTTATTCTTCATGTTGGTTGTTGTGTTATCCCCTTTAGAATTATTTTCAAACAATTTACATGTTAACAATGTTATTTCAGTTTTACTTATTTTGTAAACTTACTTTGAATATTGTCCATACGACGACGATATTCTCTAGGGTACCCTAGCAAGTTGGTTGATTTTATATATATATATATATATATATATATTTATATCTATTCCACTTTTTTTACTATATAAATAGATCCTGTTGTGTAGTTAAACTCTGATCCAACATGATTTATTCTAACAAAAGGCTTAACCCACCTTGAGTATTCTGGAAGATTAATACTAGAATTTTGGTGTCAACCCCTGGGGTATCCGAGTTGGGTACCTCTGTTGCATACACGGTTTTGGGTGTGACATGACATATCTGTGTTAGTCCCAGGTGTTATGCGGCCAAGGCATAACACGTTAATTTTTTATAGGGTCATTTAGATATACCTCCATTTTTAATACCCTATTTTAGAATATGCCCATTAGGTAGGCTAACGTTATTTATTTATTTTATTGCGAATATCATATAAGATTTTGGGTGTGTTTTTGTTGATATTTACGGAATATTATGTGCCTGTTTACTAGATAGTCAAACAAGTTAATTAATTCATTTTGAAAAACCTGTATACTTAAACACCCAAAATCTTGTGATTGCAAAACCCCCCAAAATTTTGCGATTTTAAAACTCCCAAAATTTTGCAATTGTAAGAATCACTCTTTTAAAATATGAGTGAATTGAGTGACTACATGGCTATTACGACGAATACAATTGGGAAAGTGAACTACAATTCTGGTTTACAACATCAAATTTTAAGGGTTTTGAGGTTTCATATGGTGGAAGTTTCTTGATCGTGCATTTGACACCTACAGGGGAGGCTTTTTGTGTAATACCCGAATTTCCTTGTCTTGTTTGTTAGTTGTTTTTGTTAATTATTATTAGTATTTTATGTTGTTGTGATTAAGTAAGGGTAAGATAACTAGGGTTATGTTACTTGGGTATGTAGTGATAAGTTCTTTTGGTGATAGGAGAGTGAAAATTAGATGAGATAAAAGGATTTAAATAAATAAAAAAGGAAAATGTTATTTGAAAATGTGCTTTATAAGATGAAAAATCAGAAATACTTTAGGTTACATGTTGAAAGGTCAGAGAGTTAGAGAGAAAGTGGGAGAAAAGAAGAAGGCAACTCAAAACCTAGGGTTTCTCAGAAAAGTAAAGGCTTTTGGGTCGAGTGTTCTTTTAAGGAACGAGATTTTTAGGTAATACGTCGATCTTAAGCCTTTATTAAAGACTTAATTGAGTTTATTTTCGAATAATTATGTGTGGTATGGGTTTAGGGCTTCAAAATCCCATTAGGTGCTAATTAAGAAACCCTAAATTGTTTTTGTTGGCAGATTCTGTGCTATGTTATGGTCACGACTTTGAGAAGGTAAATGATCTTGGTTTAATCTGATTTTTCGGTATGATGTTCTCAACATTCTAAGTCTTCCATATAGTCCGAAATCTTCTTATTTGGTTAAGTATTGGATTTTTAATGAATTTTCTAATCAGGGGATTAAGGTTTTCAGTTTTTCTGAAGGGTCTGACATTAGGGTTTTGTCGTGACTTTTATGAATCTAAGGTTCGATTTTGAGTTTGATCTTTTTGTATGATAAACTATACATCTTACGTTTCTATGAGTTTTATGATCACGCTAATATGACTTAAATTGGATTTACTATAGATTTTTTAATATAAGACTTTGTCGTAGGAAATTTTCTGACAGATCAGTTATGTCTGTTCCAAGGCAGTAGACAACCTATTTATACGAACCTTTTCGTTATGGAATTTTAATATGATGTTTATTTATAAGTAAGGTATTAAAGTGGAGTGTTTTAGACCGATCACTTGGGTAATTATTTTTATAAAATTCATGGAATAGGCCAAGGTTCAGAGTTTGTGGCTTTTCTGACAGTTTCTTATGGTACATTAAGGGTCGGCTATAAGGTGTCTTTTGAGCTTGGTTTGAGCTAAAAATTTGTGTGCTTGTGGATTTAAGAGTCTAGATGCCCTATGATTAATTTCGGAAGTTTTGGAGAAACTATGAAACTTATAAAATTCATAAATGGGTTAATGGTTAGTTCTGGACTAGTCTGGCAGATTGTGAGTCACTGTTAAGGATTGTAAATTAAGTGTTTTTCCTTATTGTTTGAAATAGGTTAAGAACCTGTCTTAGGACTTACTTAAGTGGCTTGTGTGTTGTTGCTGTTGAATTTAGATAAGTACCCTTATATGCTGGAACCACAATGGATTTAATATGTATATGTTTATCAGAGTTGTTATGTTATGCTATGTTAAGTATTGGCATCTATATGTCTTACTTTGAACCCTTTGGATACTATATGCTAGTTAAATTATAAAGGGAATATTATGATAAATTTGTAATATTGATTAAGCTATAAGGCCTGCATTTGTGGGTGTCGCCGATAGACGCTAAGGACTAGCACGATAGTACTTAACGGGCTCTAAGTAAGATTCTAAGTATTCATATGTTATGAAGTACGCTCTTTACACTTGTATGTATAATTATGTAATTTTGGCTATATTAGTTGTTCTATTTGTGGGCTACTTACTGAGTTTATCTTACTAGTAGTTCATTGTGGTTTCAGATGATGATGATTCTGCTGATACTTAGAGGCTTTGGCAATTGTCCCATGAGCGTGACTTGGTCCTCTAGGAATTTAAAACATGAAACATTCTTCTTTAGTTAATAAGTGGCTTTCCGCTTTGGTCTTTTGACAGCATAAAGTTTTAGTTTTGGATATTTATTTTGATTTTAGTCTGAAGGAAACTTGTTTATTTGAGGTTTAATTCGTACTCTTTATTTACTAAACTCGGATTTCGCTTTATCTTTGTGTTACTAATGTATGAATAAGTATAAGTTAATCATATTTTCAACCTTTGGGTTTGGGGGTGTGACATTTTGGTCATGTGACACCTATTGTGTAGGTATGACCACGCCCTCTGCTAGATCTATTGATTTTGGAAAGATTTTATTTTTTATTATGTAACAATAGGTGTTTGTTTGTATGTTATTTTGGAAAGATTTGATTTTTCTTCCATACACAACTTCATCATCATCAACGTCATCATCATCTCGATTTCATAACCCATCCCATTTTCAATTCTTGGATCCATCCCTGAATATAAGAGTACTCGAAGTGACCTGTTTCTGGGTGAAGACTTTCTGCTATGTACAACCTTAGTTTTCTCTCTCTCTCTCTCTCTCTTATGTGAAATCAAAGCAAAGAATACGTACTAAATCAAAATCATAAAACTGAACTAATCGATATTATCCACTAAATTTTAACTCCTTAAAATAGATTGTACAAGAAACATAGTAGATATTGTCGAACAACGTATTCCATAACTAACAAACTCCCTCTCCATGTTTTAAGGTGGTGATCATCAGAGGTTGTTAGGCTGGCCGGTACCATTTTCTCTGGTTTGTGCGAGATCCTGCCATTAACATCACGTACAATTCAGCTTGGCCATCTCAAGACGTAGAAATCATCTACCACAAACCTCACAGTAAATTAATGTCTCGGGCTCTTCTACGAGATGCAATTCTAGTCTTTAACTTCAGCTCAACAATTGTACCAATCCTTGAGGCTTGTGTTTTATTTTTGGGGCTGCACTTTTTGTTTAAATTTATAAAACAAGAACCCCAAATCTAGTTTAAGGTATCAAGTTTGCACTTTTCTCTCACAGCAGCTATTAGACATGATCTGTAGGCATCTATTTTTACAGTTAGCTATTTCTTCAATAGAAGCTTAATATATCTATACTCTATAACTTTGTCATTTTTCATTACAATCTGATTCTACTGGTTTATTGTAAACTTGCACTGCTAGGGCCTTTCAAATTGATCTAGCTAGTAAAAGTATTAATCCTCTTTAAATTTTTTAGTAGAGTCTTCAAGTTAATTTTTTTTCCTTAAAAAATATCGATCTTGATTTAATATATGCGGAAAGCAGACTTGCCTTATTTAATTTCCTTTCGTTATTATGGTAAGTTTTAATATATGCATATCTATTATGTAGCGTTATGCTCTCTGTAATTATGCAAGTTGTAGAGTTAGAATATTGACAAGACTTAATGTAACGACCCGTACCTTCCTAAGTAAATGATAATAAGGCCCAACGTTGACTTTTGGATCTAACAAGATTTTAGCTTTGACCTTGGGTCCGTTAGGAAGGTCTCGAGTTCACGAGTTCTTAGACATGCGGCATGGGTGATTTAGAGTTACGGTTAAAAAGTTATGAATGTGATAAAAGAGTTTAAGGTTGACTTTTTAAATTACTTGGAGTTTAGAGTTGACTTTGATTTGTTTGCGTAGAGCTCGACTTCACGAGTTCGTAGACACGTAGCATGCGTCGTTTGGAGCTACGGTTTGTGAAATACGGAGGATCAAAGTAAGGGGCAAACTTGTAATTATGGGCAAAATGACTTAGAATTCCAGAAAATTCTGGAATTCTCTCTCTCTCTCTCTCTCCCCTTTATTTCTCGCACAAACCCCCCAGCCCGACAAGGACCCCTCAGCCTCTCTCCCTTGCGCGCCCTCCCCCCAGCCACTCCGACCACCCAGACCTGCCGGCGACGTCGCCAGTCGCTGGCCAGCCACCTCCCGACGCCGCCCAGCCCCTTTCTCTCTCTCTCTCTCTCCCGATCTCTCTTTGCCCCTGCGCACGACTGGAGCTTGCAGCTGCAGCCATTTCCGGCGAACCCAGGCAGCGTGAAGCAGTCTCCAGCCGCCGGCCAGCCACCTCGGTGCTCCCCCACGGCAGCCAGCCGTCCCCCGACGAGAAACGTCGCCGGAAAAGCACCTAGCCCGCCGCCATGTGTTCGTCAATTCCGGCCAGATTCCGGCACCAATCCCTGTGATTTTAGGTGGGTTTTTCTCCTCTTCTTATGGGCTTTCATTCCCCTATAATTTAGTTGTTCAATTTTGGGAAATTGTGAGAGATTGAAATTTTGAGGTTTGAGACCCATTTCGGTTTTAGCTATGTTTGGGTGAAATTAATAGTTATTTTGTGCAATTGAAGGATAAGATACGAATTAGGGGTGATTAGGGACTAGATGGGTGGATTGAAATTGAGGAATTTGAAGAATTTGGAAGTGTGAGATTTTGGGGGTTATGCCATTTCGGGTTTTGCATGGGTATTGGAAATTAAACCAAATTGTTGGGTGTTTTAGTAAATTTCCGTCATTAGAAACCTTTAATCAAAGATTTGAACGAGAAATTTAGGAAATTATTGAGGAAATTGAAAGTTTGGTCGTTGGTGCTTATGCCCATTTTGGGATTTTTATAAATTTAAGGTGTCTACGATGATTTAATTAAAATTGGGCGTAATTTTCACCTTTAGGAACGATCTATTGAGGTTTAGAATAATTGGTTTGAAGGAAATCGGAGAAATGGTGAGTTTGGGGCGAAATTGGACACTTTTTGGGTTGTCGAAACGTCATCCAGACGATCCTCGATCAAGTTGGTAGAATGGAGGTTAATTGAGGAAATTACGGGATTAAAAATAAGCTAGTGGCATGGGTTTTGAGTCAAGAAGGAAATTAAGTTGGATTATAATTAAATTTAGAATTTTGGAGCGTAAGGCCTAGAATGTGCGTGTGTTTTTACGATCGTAATTTGAACGATATTCTAACGTATTGTCGTTCTCGTGTTAGGCAACGTTCCCGAGTCCAAGGACGATCCATTTGGAGACCAAGTGACGATCCATTCGGAGACCAAGGCTAGGCTATCTCCGTGAGTGGACTTAATTCCCTAAACTTTGTTTATAAATTTCTTATGAATTTTTATGATTTAATTCGTATTTATATTTGAGTTTTAATTGAGTTTATTAATCGAAATATAGTATTCGATTTTTGAGTATGGAAATGGATTTGACGTACTTAGAAACATTATGAATTCTTAAAGTAAACATATGTGGTTATTCGTATCGTGAAATATTACGGGTTTGGTTATCGAAAAAGGGATTTTATAATGATTTCACAATATTAGAAAGTTTTTATGTTTTTATGGGCGAAAAGATCTTTATGGGAAAAAGGATTTTCAAACCACCCTTCGCAGTACCTTTAGATGATCAACTTTAATAGGTCTTTGGGACCCATCACGGCACACACATAGGCTTTGGGCCGTGTGTCGGGATGCCTTGCCCTTTGGGGGCGGCCCTGCGTGCACGTACGGCAGGATATTGGCCCTGCATGTGTATGACGGACCTTGGCTCTGCACATGTACGGCAGGATATTGGCCCTGCATGCGTACGGCAGGTTATAGGCCCTGCGCATGTACGGTAGGTTATTGGCCCTGCATGCGTACGGCAGGTTGTGGGCCCTGCGCATGTACGGCAGGCTATACGGGGAAAATTGGGAGCGAGCGGAATAGTCGTTTTAAATCTTAATATTTGGTTTATGCGAAGAAATTCTCGGAGTTATGCATGATAAAATTTTCGTTTGAGAAATCGCAAAGTATTTTACTAGTTTTGTCCAAATGATTTGATAACGAACATTTTAAATCCATTTCAGAAACTGGGGGTTTTTATGCAAAAATTTGTGCGATCCTTATGTAAATTTTTCGATTAATTGTAAAAATTATTTTATTTTTGTCCACTCACTGGGTTGTCTCACGTTTACCTCTTCTGGTTTTCTCCTCCAGGCAACTGCGGTGGAGCGGTCGAGCAGGAGGAACGTCGAGGATTCCGTAGACTGTAGAAACTTGTAATTAACTGCGGTGGAGCGGTCGAGCAGGAGGCACGTCAAGGATTCCGTAGACTGTAGAAACTTGTAATTTTCCCCCCTAACGTATTATCTAATTTTACTATTTGTAGTAGTTGGACTACCGCGGTGTAAACATCACTGTTATTAGTGCGAACACTATCTTATTTCCCTTTTGTTATGAATTTGGGTCGGAGACCCCTGTTTGTGGTAGGGAAGCTGGATTAGAAGTGTGATTTACAGGTTTTCTAAGGAAAGTAATCCAAGGTTAGTCCAATTTCAGGGGAGGTTCTGCCGAATTTTCGGTAGGATTTTCCTTGACATTGGATTCCCGCAGGATCACCCTGAGTTCAAGGGTGGAACTCGGGGAGGGTCCTGTCACTAGAGCTTGTGTAAGTGAAATCTAACTGAAACCTCGAATTAAACTCAATTTAGATAATCAATCAAAATCCACTTTAACGCCTCACGCACAATCAAATCACAAATCATAAATCTTAAACCTTAAGCTGATCACCAATCCTCTAAACCAATCGATTCCACTGAGCCAAACTGTAATACCTCAATTATCCTCAATTGACCCCTAACTGAACGATCACCTCGAACAATCCACCAGATCCCGACTTAGAATCCCACTAGATTCTCCAATAATTCTTAGAATCCTCGATACCCATTCAGAACCAATTTAAACCTCAATTAATCCTTCCACTATCCTCAAATAACCTTTAGAACCCACTAAATCCTCAATTAAAACCATTGATACTCTGAAACCTTTTTCTTACCCTTACATCTCAAAAGACCTTTGTTACTCAAACCCCGGTAATCGATTCTCGCCTAAGCTTTATATTCCAAGTTTCTTAACACCTCACTGTTACCCTTTGAGATTCCCCAGCTTTAAAACATTTTATAAATCTACTGAAAACTTTTTATAGAAATCTGCGTTTGAAATCCATTTTGCAAACTCTTTTAGAAAACAATAAAGCGGATCAAAGTCCCAATTTATAAAACAAGAACTGAAAACTCTGATAAATCAATAAAACTAGTCAGGTTCCCAAAATATCAATTAAAAACTGAAATCTATAATTGCTCAAGAACAACTGTAAGCCAACAAGATAAATAAAGCCATCGTCTAAGTACCCTGGAAAACTGGCCATACACTCGTACGGAATGTTGCATCGTACGAGCAGGGCGAATTTAACTGGCCATACACCTGCACAGAATTCTGCATTGTGCAGGCAGGGCAAAGCTAACTGGCTATACACCTGTACGGAATTCTGCATCGTACAGGCAGGGCAAAACTAACTGTCATACGTGCACGCAGAGCTGCCCCCAAAGGGCGAGGCACCGCAACACACGGCCCAAAGCCTATGTGTGTGTCACGATGGGTCCCAAAGACCTTACTGAACTTATCTGTAGCTGGGTACTCATACGGCAATTTAAATCCACTTTTAAGTTTTTCAACCACAACTAATAAATCCTTTCTTAAAGAACCAAAGTTTCCAAAAACTGAGAAGTAAGATCAAATCTTTAGCTTTAACCAAGAATAAGCTGAGTTCTTAAAATCAGTTTCCCAAAACCGAAATCCATATTAAATCACCTTGAAAAGCAATAATCTTAAAATCCTGGGAATCCCAATCCTAACCGAAAGTCTCCAACTGGAAATCACAAATCCTCAACACAATCACTGATCCTGACTTAAATTCCATTCCTAATTCCGTACCCCTCTTAACTAGTACCAGCAACCAAACAACCAAGCATTCAAAACAGCCAAGTAACTAACTAACTGAGAGTTAAAGGATCCTAGGTTCACTCACCGTGACCACGCGAAAAGACTAAACTACCCTTCGTGTCCTTCGTGGCTCCTTTGCTCGGATTCTAAAATCCGGCAGCATAACGGCATCGGGGGTACCAATTCCCAAGCCGCGCGTAGTTGTTAAGACCAGACAGTCCAAGAAATAAACCCAGTATTCACAACACGTTCACAATCAAGCCAATAATCATGAAAACGGGCGGGAACCACCACACACGGTGGCTACCCGACCCTCGGAAACCACGCGGAAGGTCCGAGACCTCACCCACAAGCTCGGGTGGATGGCCCGAGGCCGAAAACCAAGGAACGGTCGCTGGAACCGTCACACGCGGCGAAACCCACAGCGGTCAACGGGTAGTCAACGGCGGTCAACTGTCAAAAAACGAAAGTTGTGTTTAGCTAAAACAAATTACACAGGCACGTAGAGGAGATCGAGGGGATTAAAACTCGAACCTGGGTCGACGGCCAAAAGTGGCCGGAAAAGGGTGAAAACTGGCCGGAAAGCCGGCGGCACACCCACACTCGATCCGCCGCCCACGGCAGTCCAACGGTGCAATCGAACCCACCAACAAGCTGGGCTCGACGAGGGGAGAAGATCTGGGTAGGTGGGAGGTCGCGTCGTCGCCGGAATAAGGAGATCGCCGACGGTGACGCCGACTGTGCACGCTCGGATTCTCGCGTTCTAGGCTGTTCCACGGGGAGCCGCCACCATGGGAAGGAAGAGGGAGAGCCAGCGAGCACGGGAAGCCCAAGACCAGGCCGGCCCGCCGCCGGACGCGCCCCCACGCGCCAGCGAAAGGCGCGGTTGGGAGAAGACTCGCGAGAGGGAGAAGCATCGGGAGAGGAGAGAGAAACTGATGGGTTTCTGGGGTTCTGTGCCCTTTTTAAAAATCCAACTTTTCCAAAATTACAACCTTGCCCCTCCTTTCACACGTCCGTAACTTTCAAACCATAGCTCCGTTCGACGCGTGCTACGTGTCTACGAACTCGTGAGGATGAGACCTTTCCAACAAACCCAAGGTCAACGCGAAAAGACCTCATGAACAAAAAGTCAACTTTTGCCCCCTTTTTAAAAGTCAAACTTTAAAATTTGAAAACCTCCAAAACGTTTTACTTTCCAAATTAAAATCCCGAAAATCTTTAAAAAGCTTTTTCAAAACCACTTTAAAAAGTGGGGTGTTACAAGACATCTCATTTGCAACTCTTCTTTGCTTTTTCTATATAGGTCATCGTCCACCAAGATATAATTTTTGGTGTGATACCTAATTTTCCTTAGGTGAGAATTGCTAGGAGCTCTTAAGTATTAGATAAGTGGCCATCTCCAATCACCATGGTCCACTTGGATACAACATATCGTGCCAGGCCTCGCCTTTTGACATGCATAAGGAAGTTCTTGCCGTTCTACTTTTACTGTCCAAGACTCGGCGCCATCCATAATGGCGATTCCCAAGGCAATTTTGGCCTTTTCATTTGCTTCATGAATTTCTTCTCAGCGAACATGGCTGAAGGTGACCTTATTGAACTTCGGGATTAATTGTACGATTATGGCCTAGTACAAACTCAAATTTGGATCAAGACATCTATATCGCCCATCCATTTGATTAATGACAATAAGTGAATCACCATAGATGGTAATGTGCTTTGCCCCCAATTCTCCTAGTAAAGCTATAAAGTAACCACGAAAATCCTACATAACTTGAAGAATTAATGGCAATAGTGCTTGAGAAATATTAGAAATTTGCTGAGAAACTTTTGTTGCATATGTGATCGATGGTCCTTTCTTCTTGCCAATGCTTCTTTATATGGGGTCAAAACCCTAGGTCTCCCAAGAAACCCTAATCCTGATGGAAATCAAAGTCTTGGCTTGCTTCGACATTATGCCCAACTTTTTCTTCACCCAAAGACCATTTGGGCAAGGACAATTATTTTTCCTTGTGCAAACAGACTTTGGCAATGAGACAAATTTCGTCGCCCAAAGTAACTTTGGCAAGGAACTGTTCCATTCATCGCCCAAAGTCCACGGGAATTTTAAACAACAGACCTACTTTTCTTTTCTTTTTCCTGTTCTTACTGGTATTTTCGTGATCTGCTTTTTCCCTCTCTCTTCTCCTCCCTCATCTCCAGTTGAGCCTCCTCCCTCCTCCCTCCTCCCTCTTCCCTCCTCCCTCCTCCTCTGTCAGATCTTCAATCTCCCTCCTCCCTGGCCCATATCCCGCCAGAAACTGCACCCACCCCACCCCACTAGAACCCCTCCCCACTGGAACCCAGATCATACATACAACAAAAGCTTCTCAGCAAATGTCTGATATTTCTCAAGTATTTTTGCAATTAGTTCTTTAAGTTCTTACGAATTTTCGTAGTTTTTCTTATTAGCTCTGCTAGAAATCAATTGTTTTAGTATTGATTCTCCTCTTGTTATTTGCTATGATCTTAATTTTCAAATTCTTAGATGAGGTTTGTTGTTAGAACAGCTATTGTTACTAAATTTCACGAAAATCAATTGATTCATAGTTTTATATGAAAATTCATAGTTTTTCCCTTCATCCAATTACTCAAGCACCAATTCATCGAGTTTTTACTTTTGAGTATACTGTGGTTTTCTCGCCGAGTATTTAAAAATCTTTGAGGATCAAGGTATTAGAAAGAACCCAAGCGAGGTAGTTGTTCCTTTCTCGCTGCACAATCTGTTTGGTAAGAAGTTTAGTTCACGGCGCGGTACATCACTTAACCATTTGAATACAACAACACATCTTTCTGCATACCAGCCATATGGCCGTGTAGTGGCACGCCCACACATTAAACAAGGACTACCAGTGTACCAACTGAAGTTCACGGCATGCTTTGGCCATGAATTTTAGGGGAAACACCATAACAAAACAACCACTCAAAAAAGCCAACACACATTACCAATTGAGCATGCATAAAAGAAAGTTACTATACTTTAGTAACAAACAATTGGACACCTTTAAAAACCCCAATACGAACATTAGTTACCATGAGTACCAAAACATACACTAAAATACAATGAACACCCAAAAAAACACAACATGAAAACAATTCAAACAACAAATTAAGCCAAACACCACCACTACTACAAGTGATTGTTACTATCATGTGGTAACAAACAATTTAAGACTAATTCCAAATCGGAATCACCAAAACAACAAAAATGAAAGAGCAAAACAATTCAATTGCAAAAAAGAAAAAAAAAATCAAATTAGGAGTGAAATCTAGAGAGAACGCTAACCAAATTCAAAACAAAGCCAGACACAAACCAAAAAAATGTGAATATGAAAATTCATTAACAAACAAGAAGCTGCAACATCAATACTCAATAATTAAAAGTAAAAAATATCGAATACACACGAATTCATATTAAAAAACAAAAATCGTAAAATAGAAAACTGAAATTAGAACCAGAGAAGCAAAATCGAAGCTCAAAATAGAGCTTCAATGGCAATCCGAGCAAACACAGAGAGAAAGAGAGAGCTTGAGCCACATTTTACAAATTTTTTTATGTTTCAATTTACTGTTTGTTTTGTTGTCTAGTCTAAGATTTAAAGGAAGGTTATTTCTACAGCCGCATGTAAGGCTAAGATTAACTCTTATTTTAATCTAACTTAGGTTGTTGTCCTAAGTAAGGTGACAGGACCCTCCCCGAATTCCACCCTGGAACTCGGAGTGATCCTGCGGGAATCCAATATCAAGGAAAATTCTACCGAAAATTCGGCAGAACCTCCCCTGAAATTGGACTAACCCTTTTCTCCACGAGACCTGAAAATGCACTTCTAAGTATTTACAGCTCCTCTACCACAACCAAAAGGGGGTCTCTGACCCAACAATTTCAAACCATCTGATTAAATTTTCAAGAGTTATTAAGGTTGGCTACACAGTTTCACTAAAAAAAATAAGGTTTACCAAAATTAACTAAGTGCATACAAAAAAAAACCCACTATGCTCGCTAAATTTCCTCGACGTCTTTGGCCCGACCGCTTCCACCGCTACCACCTGGGGAAAAATTTAAAACGACAAAAAGAGATAACTAATGAGACGACTCAGTGAGTGGACGGAGATAAAAGTGTGTAACCTCAAGTTAAAACACAATTCATTTATTATAGTAAAAATACCCAAAAATAAGTTAATATCAAAACCTCACATCTCTCTTTGGAAATCCCCCCAGTTTTAAAATCACTTTCATAAATCCACTGGTGTCTCTATATAAAATAGTATTTTAAAATCCATTTCGA